>CAJNOQ010005963.1:0-14393 GCA_905250885.1 Didymodactylos carnosus
ATACTGTGGGTGCTAAATCATCGCTCCTTTTCGAGTGGATTCTGTCGGGTATATTCGACTAAAAGCGCTCGGAAGGGTCGAAATCATTGAATATCATAATTGGATGTGATTCTGATGAGGTTTGGACTGATTGGAGCGGTTATTGTTAGTGGGCCGATTTCCGTTCTTATGCGGACTTCACCTTTGTAAATAAATGTAAATAAAACTGTGTTGCCTCGGTTGGATTGGCAATTTTATTTAACTTGTATCAAGTTAGCGATAAAACACGTATTCAACCATTGGGTAAACGAAAAACAAAAGGACGCTCCAAGAAAGTTAGCAAAGCTTTAAATTTGTAAATAAATGTAAATAAAACTGTGAAAATATTGTCTTTGTTAAAATTTATATATTTATATGTATAAAAATGTGATGCTGGAAAATTTGGTGATCAAAAGTATCTTTCTTTGGTGATCATTTGTATCTAAAGGCGTTTGGTGATCAAAAG
The DNA here is from genome assembly GCA_905250885.1 of Didymodactylos carnosus. Taxonomy (NCBI): domain Eukaryota; kingdom Metazoa; phylum Rotifera; class Eurotatoria; order Philodinida; family Philodinidae; genus Didymodactylos; species Didymodactylos carnosus. The sequence goes on from CAJNOQ010005963.1 coordinate 485, forward strand.
TATCTTTCTTTGGTGATCATTTGTATCTAAAGGCGTTTGGTGATCAAAAGTATCTTTCTTTGGTGATCATTTGTATCTAAAGGCGTTTGGTGATCAAAAGTATCTTTTTTTGGTGATCAAAAGTGCATTTACTCTATTTTCTACTTCTCAATCCGACGGCATTTCAATAGCTTTTCATTTGAAACTATACTCTACGCTATGCTTTTCCTGATTCTTACTATTGAAGTAGACCAAACATGGCAGAAATACAAAGAGTTCAACAATAGTAATCAATAAAAACGTGGATGGTTTCTTCGCTCTTTAACTTGGAGAGATCGCCGTGATATTAGTGGTACTCATAAATTTTACACCCACGAGTTAAAGTCCGATAGAGGAACATTTTCCATTTCTCGGAAGACATCTGGCACCTCCGAATCACACCATGTAGTGCTAGTGACCAATCATCTTCTCTTGAAGGAATAGTTCATTTTGCAGTCGTGCCTGAACTATGGATTATCGCATTCGGAATTTTCAGTTTACTTGTAAGCTCCTCGTAAAACACTGCTACAACAGTTTATTGCAAGAAAAGAACGATGGAAAATTAATTAATTCTACAGCCCAGCTAATGAGTATCCCACCAGTGTCTTTGCATTTTACACTCAAGTTTGGTATGAGCTCTGTTCTACATGTCACAAGAAACAACTTAGAGTTATATTTCACTCAAATAAAAGATGCTCTGAGTCTTCACGTGATAATATTCTCAAGGCAAATGATACTCCATGAATACGATTAGTTTAGTAGGATTAGATGCACTGTGATATTCAATGACGATTTCGTGGATGTAGGTGTAAGTGCATGTAGTTAATCCTGACGAATAGAGACAAAACTAGGTCTCTCGAGTTGTCAATTCTACCGCGTGAGAATTTGGCAACTACTGTTTATTTGACAGGACTATCTCTATTCATAGCCAGATATTTTACGATTAGTTTAACGAAAAATTCTCGCTATGAGAGAGTGCTTCTCCCAAAAAATAGTCTGAGCAGATGTTCTGCACCACCTCGGCAATGTTCAGCAAAAATGTCGAGAGAATAGAAAAATAGTTACATTCACTAGCTAATTCAAAATCCACAGCAATCAGCAGTAACGCACCCGTCAGATAAACCTACTTGCCAAGGGCATTTGCGATGTGAGTGCAGTGCTCGTTTAGATTGGAATCATTGCCTCTGTTGTCACTGCAGCTGTTGTTTGAGCTAAAAAACACTTGCAATAATATATCCACCTATTCAGCTTATCAGCGTCTTGGTGCCCGCCACAAACACTCCAAAACATGCCGTATGGCCATTTTTGGATTCGCTGGTTATAAGTGTCGGCGATGTACATTGTCTGATCGAAACCGACAAATATGCCATATGGATAACAGAGCGGAGCAGGTGCAGCTCCAGCAACACCAATTCCAGCCTCACAACCGGCTCGTTCCACTGGATGAGTTCGGAAAACTCATCACTCGGTGATTGACCTGATCACTTACATATATGTAGCCATAGCTGTCGACATACAGTTCGTAGCCAAAGCCGAAAGTTGTACTAATTGTACTATTTGAATCGTTAACTGTGTTGTACTTTGCATCTTATAACCTTTCATGTCGATGGATTGCATGAAATAATTTTTCAGGGAAAACGCTAAAGTTCTGGTCGAAATCATCGAGCTATTGTGGAAAAGGGCTGAAGTTCCTGTGGAAAAGCATCGAGTTCTACAGGTAAAACGCTGAAGTTCATGTGAATTATTTTCGATTTTTCGACACGAAAATAAAGTTGCAAAAAATGAAAAGCTACATATTCTTGATCTGATTGAAAAGCTCTATCGAATGACTTTATGAGAAATTTGCCCCGATAATGCATGCACTTCGGAACTTGACGCATGTTAGATAATGAGTAACATTGGTTCCAAATTTTGATTTATTATTCGTTTTGCTTCTTTAAAATCGTTAACCGCTTTGTCAATTTCTCGTTCATTTTTCTCACAATCTCTGCCATGTTCAGCAAGCCGTGCATATCCTCGATTATAAAACGCATTTGCTTGAAAGTGTTCACAGGTAGGCATACACCAGTTAAAAACTAGCGACGGGGAATTCGCGAAAATTCCTATACATCATTTATCAAGACTCGTTCAGAGCGGCGGAATGTCTCATTTTGTAGAAAAGTGTTTGCTGGGTAAAATGCATTTGGTATAAGTAGGTATTCCAAAGTTCTTTCTAACAAAACTTAGAGCATTCTAAAACCCCCTAATTTCTAGAAAAAAAAACAGTTCGAACATTTCTTTTCGTGATTTGGTGCATTTTACATTGTTACAGAAGCAAAAAATTTTCTCCTATAGGAAAATGTAAATAGTGTCAGGTTAGAATACACTATAAAAACAAAAGTTCTTTCTTTCCTTGATATATGTTATTGATATATTGATAAAACAATAATCTCTTTAAACATAACGCTTAATTGTCTTTGAAGAAGTAATTAAATGCATGAGAAACGAAAGCGAAGTTTCTGTATACAAATTATTATGAAATAAAATGTTGTATAACAACAGAATACAAGAATAGTCTCGAAATAGAGAAACAGAGGAATAGCGCCCACCCAACTGGAATATATTTTGAAACATTCTTTAACAGCAGGTGAGTTCACACTAATTTTTGGCTAGTTCATAAATCAAAGTATATTTTACACGATTCAAATCAACTATGCACATCTAAATTCTACAAAGAAATAAAGAAAATAAAGAGCTTTTTGTTGTTTAAATACTACAAGAAATCACAACACAACGAAATTCGAGGCCACAATATATGCATTAAAGAAGAAAACTGATAGAGGTACAAAAAAACAGTGATAACGTTTTATTTTCATTTTCAGGTCGACGAATCCTACGATAGAATTCTAAACCTATGTTTGTGACTGATTGAATTAATTTCTAAAGAACATTGAAAACAATTATCGAAGAATAAAACCGTTTTTCATAGGATCTTTGGGATCAATTACAAATGTATTCATTCCTGTAATATGGGCCGTCCCCTCTACTTGTGGTATTACAGCAGAATATGGGCCATAGTTAACTTCTTCACTGACGGAACAAATGAAAACACTTTTAGTAATACTTTCTATCCTCATTTTTTCTCTTAAACTAATTTCTTTCCTGGCATAATGAATTGCCATACGCCCTGAAACTCCGGATCCCGTGGGTGAACGATCTACTTCCCCTTCTGCAAAAACACAAACATTCCTACTATCAATACCTTCAGTTACTGGATTGCCAATAAATATGACTCCGTATAAAAAACTTAAATCACTCTCATATGGGTGCACTATTTCTTTATCTTTAATCATTACAGCATGTTTAATTTTCATTCCATTTTCAATAATCGTACGGTAATTTTCACTAGTTAAATCGAGTTGAAATTGATTTTTACGAATATCCACATAAGCATAAAATGCACCACCATAGGCCAAATCATAAATTACTTCACCTAATCCTTCCACATTAACTGTTCTATCTAAACCTATTACAAATGATGGTACACAAGAAAAACGAACATCTGTAATTTTCTCGTTTTCTACATTCACATAAGAAATAATACGTCCACAAGGTGCATCAATTTTTATTACATTGTCACCTTCTTTTACATTAATCCATTTCATCTCTGCAGCTAATGTGGAAATAGCAATAATGGCATGGCCACACATAGTACTGTACCCTTTAATTAAAATGAAACACAATGTTTATTAAAGAATTCGATGTTTTTTATGTACCTTCATTATGCATAAATATTATACCAAAGTCACCATCATCATCATTTGGAGGCAGTAAGATGCATCCGTACATATCTGCATGTCCACGTGGTTCAAACATCAAAGTAGTACGCAAATAATCGTAATTTTCTTTGATACATCTGCGGTATTCCAATACTGAACTTCCTTTTAATGAAGGAAATCCATCAACAATAACACGTAATGGTTCACCGCCTGTGTGCATATCAATTGTTTTTATTTCCATCCAGTCTTTCGGTGCTTTAAATATGATATTACCTAATATGTTTTTATACGTAGTATTTGCCATGGTAGTTTTTATTTTCAAATAAAACGTTTGTCGTGTTTTTGAACAAGAGTAGTTTGATACTTTTAACAGTTGTTGAATGCTGTTATTGTTGCTGACGAAACGTTTCCGATCTAAAACTGGAATGAATTCAAGAAACATTGAGCATCTCTGTATCAATACTGTGTTATCTCGATTGTATACACGTGTGTCGTGAATAAAAAGTATAGAATAAAAGGAAAGTGCCACCTTTATGAGATAAAAATTAGTTTTACTTTTCGAATGCGTTCTTTATACTCATGTGTCAAAAGCTCACCTTTCTGAAAGAAATGATCTACTTTTATCTCAAATAAGAAGGCAAAATAAGCAAGCAAAAGGTAACAAAACTTTGAACTAAATTATTGCACTTTTAAAAGCATTTTCTCTTCCCTCGGTTGAAAAATGGATGATTTTAGGATTTTCAATGAGTCGTCCGTCTAGTATCTACTAAACAATAAATTTTTAGTTACTGGCGGCTTTTACTCTTGTTAACCATAGCAATGATGTTTCGTTATTGTTCTACTTGTTAAGTGAAAGTTCGAGCGAGAGGATTTGGGAGCAGATCGAACCGTTAAATTTTTGAAAAATGTGGGATCAGGTCGGACAAAATGAATTATGGACAGGCCCGATTATACAGAGTCCCGATTCAATTTAAACTTCCCAAATCCACACCAGTCAGGCAACTTTCCTAGATGTTGTACGCCGCTATTGAAATTGGATTTGAACACAAATTTTTCAAAGAATGATAAAGAACAAAGTTTTTGTGCACAAAGCCAGAACATTGTCATCCCTATTTATCTCGTACTGTCTCGTATTGACAGCAGCAAGTGGAAAAGTTGGTTCGATAATCTTCGAAAAAAGTGTTGGAAAATCATCACCTTCATCCAAACGTCTTAACAAATCAACACATTTCTTATCAAACGCTGCAAAATTGACCACAGAATCACAATAAAGCAGTTGAACAAACTCAGGATACATCTTGCCTGTCCAGGTAGAGAGGCTTAGACTTTTTGACTCGAGTTTTTCGTTGGAACATTCAAATTATTTTTTTCTTATTCATCGTTGAATACTAAATTAAAAACTAATATTAGATGCATTTCGGAGGTAAACACTTGTCCATCATGGGCGTCTGAAAAGAGCAACGAGAAATAAGAGCGAAGCATTTTACACATTTATCTAGCTTTTTATGTTAAGGGCTGAAGCCGTCATTTACATCTCAGTACTATTCGCTGAAAGCCCACGTTTAAAAGTACAGTTCGATTGCTTTTCAATGTTGTATCGTTGCTCAGAAAATTCAATTTTTCTAAATAAGAGGCGAAAAAGTCGTAATTTTCAATTTCTTCAATAGAACTGCTATGAAAAAAAATATTATATTTGGAATCAAGATCAGAAAATGAATGGATTGACGCGTATTTTAAAATTTTTAGTTGTTTTTCATTTTTTGATGAAAATCTCGATGATTTCTGAACGTGAAAATGCGAAAAATATTAAAGTGCTCGGATACGATAGATATACACATTAGGCGATTCATTTTCTGATCGTGATTCCAAATATAATATTTTTTTTTCATAGCAGTTGAGTTTTGTTGAAGAAATTGAAAATTACGAGAAGAATTACGACTTTTTCGCCTCTTATTTAGAAAAATTGAATTTTCTGAGCGAGGAGCTGTATAAATAAATAAAAAGTAAAATAGTGTGGAAACTTCGAATGACGTGCGCCTTACCTACTACATTACATTCTTAAAATTCGAGAAAATGACTTTTTCTTAGCTATGCCTTCGTTTCAATGAACATACGAATGTCTGAGACATTGCGGTCAATTTGTCTAAAATAAGTATAAAAAATAGAATTCTTTCAAATTCGGAAGATAACACTTTAATTCACTCAAGACAAGTTAAGCTGTTGACAACCTATTTATCGTGCCTAACAGTATTTTATGGTAATGTAAATCGGTATCTTTCGATCACTATAAACAGCAAAACTTGATGGTGTTTTGGTGTGCCAATGAGCGATCTATATTTCATCTTGCTCTTTCATACCAAAATTCTCCGCAAGATCTACTCGTAGAACGATTTTTCATGAGCAACTTCTGATTCTGTTTTTTCAATATATAAACTTTGTTCATGCTTAACATATACATGAAAGGATAAAATAATAAATGAGCTCGGTGTGCTTAATTCGCTTTAAAATGAGAGAAATGAACTCGGTTATAATTAAATTCTATTTTATTTATATAAATGAGAGTTTTGAGCTCGGGAATGAATTTATACTCTGAAAAGATACAAATGAGCTCGGTTAATTTTATTTTTGATGGTAAAAAGAGAGAATTGAGCTCGGTAAATAATTTAATAAAATTAATTAAAGATTTTTATTAGTAGCAAAGTATACTGAGTAAGAATAAAATAATTCAGGAACAAAATAAATGCTAGATTACAATAGTTTTTCACTAATATTCAGTCTTTTGTTAAAGCTAATCTAACTTTCTTTAGACGATCTTTTCTTCATCTTATCCCAAGTGGCTATAGAATATTACGATGACCTCACATCATCATTAAGCCCAATGAATGAACACGCAAGAATATTCTTTAAAGTCATATTTATACAATGGAGTTAAATTGGTAAATAGACTACGAATTTCACTACCTCCATACCAAAATTGTAATGGTGATAACTACTGGTCTTCAGAATATGATGTGAGATCATCGTAAAGTTCCACAACCACGTGGGATAAGATGAAGAAAAGATCGTCCAAAGAAAGTTAGATTAGCTTTAACAAAAGACTGAATATTAGTGAAAAACTATTGTAATCTAGCATTTATTTTGTTCCTGAATTATTTTATTCTTACTCAGTATACTTTGCTACTAATAAAAATCTTTAATTAATTTTATTAAATTATTTACCGAGCTCAATTCTCTCTTTTTACCATCAAAAATAAAATTAACCGAGCTCATTTGTATCTTTTCAGAGTATAAATTCATTCCCGAGCTCAAAACTCTCATTTATATAAATAAAATAGAATTTAATTATAACCGAGTTCATTTCTCTCATTTTAAAGCGAATTAAGCACACCGAGCTCATTTATTATTTTATCCTTTCATGTATATGTTAAGCATGAACAAAGTTTATATATTGAAAAAACAGAATCAGAAGTTGCTCATGAAAAATCGTTCTACGAGTAGATCTTGCGGAGAATTTTGGTATGAAAGAGCAAGATGAAATATAGATCGCTCATTGGCACACCAAAACACCATCAAGTTTTGCTGTTTATAGTGATCGAAAGATACCGATTTACATTACCATAAAATACTGTTAGGCACGATAAATAGGTTGTCAACAGCTTAACTTGTCTTGAGTGAATTAAAGTGTTATCTTCCGAATTTGAAAGAATTCTATTTTTTATACTTATTTTAGACAAATTGACCGCAATGTCTCAGACATTCGTATGTTCATTGAAACGAAGGCATAGCTAAGAAAAAGTCATTTTCTCGAATTTTAAGAATGTAATGTAGTAGGTAAGGCGCACGTCATTCGAAGTTTCCACACTATTTTACTTTTTATTTATTTATACAGCTCCTCGCTCAGAAAATTCAATTTTTCTAAATAAGAGGCGAAAAAGTCGTAATTCTTCTCGTAATTTTCAATTTCTTCAACAAAACTCAACTGCTATGAAAAAAAAATATTATATTTGGAATCACGATCAGAAAATGAATCGCCTAATGTGTATATCTATCGTATCCGAGCACTTTAATATTTTTCGCATTTTCACGTTCAGAAATCATCGAGATTTTCATCAAAAAATGAAAAACAACTAAAAATTTTAAAATACGCGTCAATCCATTCATTTTCTGATCTTGATTCCAAATATAATATTTTTTTTCATAGCAGTTCTATTGAAGAAATTGAAAATTACGACTTTTTCGCCTCTTATTTAGAAAAATTGAATTTTCTGAGCAACGATACAACATTGAAAAGCAATCGAACTGTACTTTTAAACGTGGGCTTTCAGCGAATAGTACTGAGATGTAAATGACGGCTTCAGCCCTTAACATAAAAAGCTAGATAAATGTGTAAAATGCTTCGCTCTTATTTCTCGTTGCTCTTTTCAGACGCCCATGATGGACAAGTGTTTACCTCCGAAATGCATCTAATATTAGTTTTTAATTTAGTATTCAACGATGAATAAGAAAAAAATAATTTGAATGTTCCAACGAAAAACTCGAGTCAAAAAGTCTAAGCCTCTCTACCTGGACAGGCAAGATGTATCCTGAGTTTGTTCAACTGCTTTATTGTGATTCTGTGGTCAATTTTGCAGCGTTTGATAAGAAATGTGTTGATTTGTTAAGACGTTTGGATGAAGGTGATGATTTTCCAACACTTTTTTCGAAGATTATCGAACCAACTTTTCCACTTGCTGCTGTCAATACGAGACAGTACGAGATAAATAGGGATGACAATGTTCTGGCTTTGTGCACAAAAACTTTGTTCTTTATCATTCTTTGAAAAATTTGTGTTCAAATCCAATTTCAATAGCGGCGTACAACATCTAGGAAAGTTGCCTGACTGGTGTGGATTTGGGAAGTTTAAATTGAATCGGGACTCTGTATAATCGGGCCTGTCCATAATTCATTTTGTCCGACCTGATCCCACATTTTTCAAAAATTTAACGGTTCGATCTGCTCCCAAATCCTCTCGCTCGAACTTTCACTTAACAAGTAGAACAATAACGAAACATCATTGCTATGGTTAACAAGAGTAAAAGCCGCCAGTAACTAAAAATTTATTGTTTAGTAGATACTAGACGGACGACTCATTGAAAATCCTAAAATCATCCATTTTTCAACCGAGGGAAGAGAAAATGCTTTTAAAAGTGCAATAATTTAGTTCAAAGTTTTGTTACCTTTTGCTTGCTTATTTTGCCTTCTTATTTGAGATAAAAGTAGATCATTTCTTTCAGAAAGGTGAGCTTTTGACACATGAGTATAAAGAACGCATTCGAAAAGTAAAACTAATTTTTATCTCATAAAGGTGGCACTTTCCTTTTATTCTATACTTTTTATTCACGACACACGTGTATACAATCGAGATAACACAGTATTGATACAGAGATGCTCAATGTTTCTTGAATTCATTCCAGTTTTAGATCGGAAACGTTTCGTCAGCAACAATAACAGCATTCAACAACTGTTAAAAGTATCAAACTACTCTTGTTCAAAAACACGACAAACGTTTTATTTGAAAATAAAAACTACCATGGCAAATACTACGTATAAAAACATATTAGGTAATATCATATTTAAAGCACCGAAAGACTGGATGGAAATAAAAACAATTGATATGCACACAGGCGGTGAACCATTACGTGTTATTGTTGATGGATTTCCTTCATTAAAAGGAAGTTCAGTATTGGAATACCGCAGATGTATCAAAGAAAATTACGATTATTTGCGTACTACTTTGATGTTTGAACCACGTGGACATGCAGATATGTACGGATGCATCTTACTGCCTCCAAATGATGATGATGGTGACTTTGGTATAATATTTATGCATAATGAAGGTACATAAAAAACATCGAATTCTTTAATAAACATTGTGTTTCATTTTAATTAAAGGGTACAGTACTATGTGTGGCCATGCCATTATTGCTATTTCCACATTAGCTGCAGAGATGAAATGGATTAATGTAAAAGAAGGTGACAATGTAATAAAAATTGATGCACCTTGTGGACGTATTATTTCTTATGTGAATGTAGAAAACGAGAAAATTACAGATGTTCGTTTTTCTTGTGTACCATCATTTGTAATAGGTTTAGATAGAACAGTTAATGTGGAAGGATTAGGTGAAGTAATTTATGATTTGGCCTATGGTGGTGCATTTTATGCTTATGTGGATATTCGTAAAAATCAATTTCAACTCGATTTAACTAGTGAAAATTACCGTACGATTATTGAAAATGGAATGAAAATTAAACATGCTGTAATGATTAAAGATAAAGAAATAGTGCACCCATATGAGAGTGATTTAAGTTTTTTATACGGAGTCATATTTATTGGCAATCCAGTAACTGAAGGTATTGATAGTAGGAATGTTTGTGTTTTTGCAGAAGGGGAAGTAGATCGTTCACCCACGGGATCCGGAGTTTCAGGGCGTATGGCAATTCATTATGCCAGGAAAGAAATTAGTTTAAGAGAAAAAATGAGGATAGAAAGTATTACTAAAAGTGTTTTCATTTGTTCCGTCAGTGAAGAAGTTAACTATGGCCCATATTCTGCTGTAATACCACAAGTAGAGGGGACGGCCCATATTACAGGAATGAATACATTTGTAATTGATCCCAAAGATCCTATGAAAAACGGTTTTATTCTTCGATAATTGTTTTCAATGTTCTTTAGAAATTAATTCAATCAGTCACAAACATAGGTTTAGAATTCTATCGTAGGATTCGTCGACCTGAAAATGAAAATAAAACGTTATCACTGTTTTTTTGTACCTCTATCAGTTTTCTTCTTTAATGCATATATTGTGGCCTCGAATTTCGTTGTGTTGTGATTTCTTGTAGTATTTAAACAACAAAAAGCTCTTTATTTTCTTTATTTCTTTGTAGAATTTAGATGTGCATAGTTGATTTGAATCGTGTAAAATATACTTTGATTTATGAACTAGCCAAAAATTAGTGTGAACTCACCTGCTGTTAAAGAATGTTTCAAAATATATTCCAGTTGGGTGGGCGCTATTCCTCTGTTTCTCTATTTCGAGACTATTCTTGTATTCTGTTGTTATACAACATTTTATTTCATAATAATTTGTATACAGAAACTTCGCTTTCGTTTCTCATGCATTTAATTACTTCTTCAAAGACAATTAAGCGTTATGTTTAAAGAGATTATTGTTTTATCAATATATCAATAACATATATCAAGGAAAGAAAGAACTTTTGTTTTTATAGTGTATTCTAACCTGACACTATTTACATTTTCCTATAGGAGAAAATTTTTTGCTTCTGTAACAATGTAAAATGCACCAAATCACGAAAAGAAATGTTCGAACTGTTTTTTTTTCTAGAAATTAGGGGGTTTTAGAATGCTCTAAGTTTTGTTAGAAAGAACTTTGGAATACCTACTTATACCAAATGCATTTTACCCAGCAAACACTTTTCTACAAAATGAGACATTCCGCCGCTCTGAACGAGTCTTGATAAATGATGTATAGGAATTTTCGCGAATTCCCCGTCGCTAGTTTTTAACTGGTGTATGCCTACCTGTGAACACTTTCAAGCAAATGCGTTTTATAATCGAGGATATGCACGGCTTGCTGAACATGGCAGAGATTGTGAGAAAAATGAACGAGAAATTGACAAAGCGGTTAACGATTTTAAAGAAGCAAAACGAATAATAAATCAAAATTTGGAACCAATGTTACTCATTATCTAACATGCGTCAAGTTCCGAAGTGCATGCATTATCGGGGCAAATTTCTCATAAAGTCATTCGATAGAGCTTTTCAATCAGATCAAGAATATGTAGCTTTTCATTTTTTGCAACTTTATTTTCGTGTCGAAAAATCGAAAATAATTCACATGAACTTCAGCGTTTTACCTGTAGAACTCGATGCTTTTCCACAGGAACTTCAGCCCTTTTCCACAATAGCTCGATGATTTCGACCAGAACTTTAGCGTTTTCCCTGAAAAATTATTTCATGCAATCCATCGACATGAAAGGTTATAAGATGCAAAGTACAACACAGTTAACGATTCAAATAGTACAATTAGTACAACTTTCGGCTTTGGCTACGAACTGTATGTCGACAGCTATGGCTACATATATGTAAGTGATCAGGTCAATCACCGAGTGATGAGTTTTCCGAACTCATCCAGTGGAACGAGCCGGTTGTGAGGCTGGAATTGGTGTTGCTGGAGCTGCACCTGCTCCGCTCTGTTATCCATATGGCATATTTGTCGGTTTCGATCAGACAATGTACATCGCCGACACTTATAACCAGCGAATCCAAAAATGGCCATACGGCATGTTTTGGAGTGTTTGTGGCGGGCACCAAGACGCTGATAAGCTGAATAGGTGGATATATTATTGCAAGTGTTTTTTAGCTCAAACAACAGCTGCAGTGACAACAGAGGCAATGATTCCAATCTAAACGAGCACTGCACTCACATCGCAAATGCCCTTGGCAAGTAGGTTTATCTGACGGGTGCGTTACTGCTGATTGCTGTGGATTTTGAATTAGCTAGTGAATGTAACTATTTTTCTATTCTCTCGACATTTTTGCTGAACATTGCCGAGGTGGTGCAGAACATCTGCTCAGACTATTTTTTGGGAGAAGCACTCTCTCATAGCGAGAATTTTTCGTTAAACTAATCGTAAAATATCTGGCTATGAATAGAGATAGTCCTGTCAAATAAACAGTAGTTGCCAAATTCTCACGCGGTAGAATTGACAACTCGAGAGACCTAGTTTTGTCTCTATTCGTCAGGATTAACTACATGCACTTACACCTACATCCACGAAATCGTCATTGAATATCACAGTGCATCTAATCCTACTAAACTAATCGTATTCATGGAGTATCATTTGCCTTGAGAATATTATCACGTGAAGACTCAGAGCATCTTTTATTTGAGTGAAATATAACTCTAAGTTGTTTCTTGTGACATGTAGAACAGAGCTCATACCAAACTTGAGTGTAAAATGCAAAGACACTGGTGGGATACTCATTAGCTGGGCTGTAGAATTAATTAATTTTCCATCGTTCTTTTCTTGCAATAAACTGTTGTAGCAGTGTTTTACGAGGAGCTTACAAGTAAACTGAAAATTCCGAATGCGATAATCCATAGTTCAGGCACGACTGCAAAATGAACTATTCCTTCAAGAGAAGATGATTGGTCACTAGCACTACATGGTGTGATTCGGAGGTGCCAGATGTCTTCCGAGAAATGGAAAATGTTCCTCTATCGGACTTTAACTCGTGGGTGTAAAATTTATGAGTACCACTAATATCACGGCGATCTCTCCAAGTTAAAGAGCGAAGAAACCATCCACGTTTTTATTGATTACTATTGTTGAACTCTTTGTATTTCTGCCATGTTTGGTCTACTTCAATAGTAAGAATCAGGAAAAGCATAGCGTAGAGTATAGTTTCAAATGAAAAGCTATTGAAATGCCGTCGGATTGAGAAGTAGAAAATAGAGTAAATGCACTTTTGATCACCAAAAAAAGATACTTTTGATCACCAAACGCCTTTAGATACAAATGATCACCAAAGAAAGATACTTTTGATCACCAAACGCCTTTAGATACAAATGATCACCAAAGAAAGATACTTTTGATCACCAAACGCCTTTAGATACAAATGATCACCAAAGAAAGATACTTTTGATCACCAAATTTTCCAGCATCACATTTTTATACATATAAATATATAAATTTTAACAAAGACAATATTTTCACAGTTTTATTTACATTTATTTACAAATTTAAAGCTTTGCTAACTTTCTTGGAGCGTCCTTTTGTTTTTCGTTTACCCAATGGTTGAATACGTGTTTTATCGCTAACTTGATACAAGTTAAATAAAATTGCCAATCCAACCGAGGCAACACAGTTTTATTTACATTTATTTACAAAGGTGAAGTCCGCATAAGAACGGAAATCGGCCCACTAACAATAACCGCTCCAATCAGTCCAAACCTCATCAGAATCACATCCAATTATGATATTCAATGATTTCGACCCTTCCGAGCGCTTTTAGTCGAATATACCCGACAGAATCCACTCGAAAAGGAGCGATGATTTAGCACCCACAGTAT
>CAJNOQ010005964.1:0-14390 GCA_905250885.1 Didymodactylos carnosus
GATTGCATCTAAATTGTTTCAAACTTTCAGAACCAGAAGCAGGTAGGAAGTTGTATGAGTGGTAAAAATTTCAGCACTTAAAGTTGATGTCTTCCTAGTAAACTTCGCGTTATGCCGCAAAATGTAGCGAGACTTTTTTTGTAGGAAGAGATTCGTTTCGAACTTTTTTCCTATTCATAGCTGTGCAGAACTGAGAAGAGTAAACTTTAATGGGTTTTCGAACACGCTCTTTCTAGCAGAACAAACAGAACTACGTAAAACAAAAGCTTTGAAGTATTTACCAATAAGCCGAAAAAAATCGCAAAGATTCTCTGAAAGCGTTTTTTGACAAGAATAATTCCAACGGGTACACCACCTGCAGGTAATTTTTCCAGCTCAATTGCTCCTAAGCTAGTAGATAATGCTGCCTAGAGGTGTCCTGCGTAAATCGTAGGTCTCTATCTTGTTTCTATTAGAAGTTATTTTGAAAATATCACGGGTCACCGTTAATTTAATACATTAGGAAATTGTACCTCTATTATCTCAGCCGGTAGACCTTTGGTAGTTTGAAAATTTTTACCTGGTACTCAGAAAATTATGAGGAATAGTCTGGTCGACTCAGATTTTTGATAAAGTTACTTACATTTTTTCCCATAAATTGTACAACTAAAATACGATTCACTCATATACACCAACTTAGAAAAACAATTAATCAGAAACAAACATAGATTTAACTATGGAGTATTTTTCTGTTAACACCATAAGTTTAGGTCTTTTTCTTTCACTTCGCTTTGCTATACTATTTCGTACTGCTTCAACAATTAGCGGATTAGAACGTTCAACTAAACGGTTGAGTGTGTCACATAAATTTACCGTATGCTCGCATTTTCGGCTAAGAAATTTCCTGTACCCAAGCAAAAGTGCCCCAGTCCAAATATCTAGATGTTTTAGTTGGTGTACCGATAGATACTTTTTACTCTTTTATCTAGATGCTCTACGTGAAATATTCAGTTAGCTGGCTGCGTTGCTCAATACATACATCTACATACACCAAGTTAAGCCCCGATGTAAATGCTAATTCATGGGCAATTTTAACTAGTTGCATCGGGACAAACATTTATCTGCATCTAGATGCATCGAGCAGTAAATTGGTCACTGCGATGCACTGGGTGATGTTCGATACTTTTTCCGTGCTCGGGTAGTTTCGTACGTCTTTATTATATGCTTCTATTGCTTCTTCTGAAAGTTGTCCAATATTAACACCATCGCTCCTTGTAATAAGTTCAGCAGAATTAAATATAAGACTATGTGATGTCAAACTTTATTCAATCCACGGTAATTCTATGGTAATGCATTTTGAAAAATCAACGCATTTTTGGTGAAATAACTGTTATCTGTATTGATACTACTATCTATCCCAAAATATAAGGCGGGTCGTTGTTTTTTAATAGCTCAATAACGGGAAAAGATAGAGGCTTGCGATTTTCAGCAGTCGAAAGATGGCAGTTTAAGCTATATTTTCATAAACAAAATCATCTTTCGAAAACATTCCGAAGACCGATTTTCTACAAGATCTTTGGAAAAACAGCTCGGATTTCCAGAAACCGACATAGTAATCTATCGTTCTTTTCCGTAGATAAATAGTTCAAAGTGTCGTCTACAAAATAAGATCTAAGCAGAAGTCTGGTTTTGCTTGATTCGAGCGCCACGAACCTTTTTTCCGAAACCTTAGGACTTCTCTGTTGTTAGGTTTAGACTGTCAGAAATACATGAAAACATAGGTTGTCGACTATGCTGATCTTTTCAAAAACTGAAGTATGTTCTGTTGATTTTTAAAGCTTTTATTGGACTGCATAGTATTGAGCAGGTAAAATAGAGTGTATTTTGATATTCGGACATAATTTGTATGGATCTTGACCGGATTATGAATCTTTTTTTACTTTACTCAAAATAGACAAAAATGGGATATTTCACCTAATACAGGTTTTCACTAGGTTTCTGAAACGTTTTTGAAAAACAAATGTTGCCACAAGATTCAGCATAGTCGACAACCTATGTTTTCATGCATTTCTGACAGTCTAAACCTAACAATAGATAAGTCTTAAGACTTCGGGAAAAATCTTCAGAATTTCCGGGCGAGACAAGGTGAAGTTTTTGCTTAGTTCCTGTTTTGTAGAGGACACCTAGGACTATCCATATATGAAGAAAAACTAATAGATTTCTATGTAAAACATTAAAGCTGATTTTCCAGATGATTCTCTGAAAAATCGGGTTCACAAATTTTTCGAAAGGCACTTTTGCTTATGAAATATGAAGTCAGCTGTCCCCTTTCGTTTGCTGGAAATCGCAAGCCTCTATCCTTGCCCGTTATTGAGTTATTAACAATACAACGACCTGCCTTATATTTTGAGATGGATAGTAGTTGTTGATGATATTACACGTAACATAACAGATAATTGATGCACCAGTCTTTTCAAACACTCTTGGTATCTTTTTGTACACATTCAACTACATCTATAAACGACTTTTTCTGAAAAAAATTGTCTTTTTTATTCACCGGTTGTAGACTGATCGCTTTTTCGACTGGGTTTGCTTAACGGATCTAATTTGAGACGTGTTTTTTCTTTTAATTTTTCTACAATCAGTTAGTGTACTTTTTCGACCCTTGTTTCACATTTCCTTTTCGTATTTCATTCCATTTAAGGACATTTACATGCATATGATACATCTCAGGGATAAAAGCATTGACAAAGAAACGCATTTTTTGTTCGTTTTTAACGATCATAAAACGTGTTAAAAGTTTCAAAACGAACGCTAATAAAAATGCGTTCCAGAACGAACGAAAACGCGTTGTTTTGGCCGTGACTAACGATCATAAAACGCGTTGTAACTCATTTTTGACGAAGGTTTTTTGAAGAAAACGCGTTAAAACGACCAAAAGAACGTGTTGGTTTTGAACCCGTTTTATATCTTTTTCGCAAATTTCTAAAAAGCTTGTGTTACAGAGTATACTCTGTAACACAAGCTATTTCCAAGCAGCATCCACGTAAAAAAGTTGACAATCGTTCGGCAATCTTAACGGTAATCAGTAACTTTTGGTTGTATTCGTTCTATTTCAGTACGTTCTTCGTAAGTTATCATTTTTCACATTCTTTGGTCTCAATAGTGGAAAATGCTTTCATCGATTGATTTGTAGCCGTTTTCGAAAATATTGGTTCGTTTTTTGTAAAAACCCTATCGGTCTTCTATAAAAGCATGCATTTGTCAGAAAATTCATCTGAATTTTTGGCATTTTCGAAAATCCACACAGCTTTTTCTTCAGAACTTCGACGCGATTTTTTACGAAAATGTTGATTATCGTGAACGATGTTGTAACTACTTTAAAAACTACTCAAGGATTTTTACAGTCGATCTTCTATAAATTAGAAAATAACTTCTTTTTACAGAGTGGATGGATGTACAATACAGAGAAGTGGATGGCATGGTCATTTAGTTTTCCGAAGTCAAGTTTTACAGTGTGTTACTTCTTTTTTGAACTCTTTCCACACTCTGATCTTTAAAGGAAAGAATTCTGCTCACATTATACCAACAACTTCGAGAAAAATGACGACATAAATGAAGAACGAGACAAATCTCTAGTGAATGCGCTTAAAAAGTACTTAGAAAAGTACTTGGGTAAGTAATGTCCAGAGTACCTGTAGTTTTTGCAAGTAAAAAAGGTACTTATCAAGTAATTTAACAAGTATAAGTAAGTTTTTACTTATTAGATAAGTACTTTATCAAGTATCTGGCCGGTAACCTGATAAGTACTTGCGAAATATATGCAAGTATCCGAAGTTCTTCCAAGTACCTGGTACGTATTAAATCTAATTATGCTTGACAAGTGCTCAACCAAGTATTTTAGAAAATTGGCATATAGATAAGTACTTGGTCTCAAGTACATCCACTAGGGCAGTATCAAGACGGTATTCGCAAACACGCGACATCTATTAAATTATATTGATATTGCTCGCACGTTTGTCTATTCAATGAATACAGAACGAAAAATATAGATAATCAACGGCCTTCTGTAGCAGCAGTTATTAGCAGATAACTTCGGGCAAGGATTCTATTAGATAACTACATATCAACAACTATGATGCCATATCAAAAGTTTTAATCTTTGAAAGACACGATTAATTGGTACGTGGTATGTTAATTAAGTGTGTCTGCTTTTATGTTAGTAATACACTCAGAAATTATTTTTGATATGCTCAAATTCATCGGATAGATGTTAAAATTAAAACAAACGGTTTGGTGGCATCTTCAGAGAATGTCTCCGCAACGATAACTACTCAGAAGAAAACAAAATAGAGAAATCTGATGTTATCTGCATACAGCTATTTTGGATTATTTGAAGATTTAACATGAAGCGCGACTTATACTTTGAACTGCACACATTTTCTGTGAAAAAGTGCTGGGAGAGTTTTACGAAAGAAATCACTGTAACCTCTTTAAATTTGAAAAGAACTTGCTGCTCTTGATTATTGAGCGCATTTGCAAATATATATTCTACTGATAATTTTGAAGTGAGAAGATTGTTTTGACATGCTATACATCAGTACTGACTTTCCATGACTGAGTATTTTTGCTGGATTTGGCTCAGATTATGCATCGAGTTCTCAAAGTCGACTCGATGTTGGAGTTGAAGTTTCTGTCCCTTAAATTCATTATACATTTTCAACAAATTAATTTAATAATAAAAATGCCTGTTTCAATGAGTATTAATGAATCGATCGAACCTCTTACACATAAAACGCGAGACAAAACTTTCGCTATTTTTTCCCATTATAGAGACTACGTAGATTGAACTTGAACTTAGAAGTAGCTGGCCTTGTCTATCTTTTGGATTAAGTATTCATTCTTAATTTATCTCTCTTTGATATCCATCTCTGCTTCACCGAAATATATAAACTGCTTAAAACTAATTTGTAGAAAAATGTATTTTACTTACAGATTTAGTGATGGTTCCAACGTCTGAGCGTGATTGGGAGTTTGATAGATTCAATGATGGATCGAAAGGTATCATTAACACTTCTATAATTGTGGTTATTTACTCTTGTATTCTATGCTTAGATCTGGTGACAAATGCTCAGTATAGACGCTACAATCGATTTTTAACACAACATAAACAATCATTAAAACGTATTGAAGAATCATTGGGATCAAATATAACCGATGCATGGGATTTTGACTTGAATCCTGTTGAATTAACAGTAATTATATTATATTCTTTGATTAACTAAAACCGAACTCATTCTATAAATTTCTATTATTTATAGTTTCTACCATATGAACAAGCATCCATATTGGATTTAATACGAACTCAAAATAAAATATTGAATAAAATAATCATTGTATTTTCATCATTATGTTGTGAATGTAAATTTCTCGTATATGAATGTGAACGAAAATATATACCAGCTATATTGTTTTTCGGCGAAGGAGGTAGGTGTGATGTTTTTTCTTTTGTTACATAATTAAAATATTCTTTTTTATTTAGAGCAAGATGGACAAGAACGATCCACATACGTAGGACAATTTGTATCATTACTGCAGGTAGGTTATACTGAACGAGTCATATATTCTAACGTGACCTATTTAATTTTTTTTATCAAGGATTTATCATGTTATGTTAATCGCTGCAATGAAGTTGTGCTCAATATTTTACAACAATTATCAGCTTTATATGGTCCAATCAATCAAAACGGACGGTATGAAACTATCGAATAAAAAACAAAACATAACGTTTTACCTTTATCTATTTTTTTTAGTCCAAGATTGATGGATGTCTCTGACCTTCATATACCGGTACGTGATCGATATTCTAGGCTAGTAGGTGATTGACATATTTCTTATTTATTTATAGATCGTTTTTGAACATCTGGCCGATTTATTACGTTGTTTAGTGACATTAGATGAATGTTTTCGACGTAATTCTGCAATTGTTGAATTGTGGCCGCAGTTTAAAAGGTACGGCTTCTCTAGTTTAAACAAATGATGAATAATACGTGTACTGTGCTTTGTTGTAGAATGATAACCTCTATCAAAAATAATCCAGATAAAGTGCAAACAGATTTATCACGTTTACCAGCATTTGAAAAAATTCTTGTGGCACTTGAAGGACAACTGTTAGACGGAAGAATATTTCAAGTTAGTGATTTTTCAACTATTTTTGATTATCTCACTTTTTATTGACCCTCTTTTCAGAATTGTATCGAACAGATATTTGACTCAACACAAACAGTCACAAAAAACTCGACATTAGCCGATGAATTTTCACTTACTATACGTGATTTAATGTTAAATATTGAACCGAAATTAGGTATGAAAGAAATAATTTTTACTACTTAACAGAAAACTATTTGATTATAGGTGAATTTAATGAAATGGATAGTCGTTTAAAATATGTTGGAATATGTGCATTATATTGTTTACACTATCAATTGTATCGAATATTAGATAAAAAACAACTAAAACCAATATGGGATGTTTATAAAAAAGTGAGTAATTAGCAAATCAACGATAGATAATATCTATATTATATTTATATGGATTAGCAGTTTAGTGTTTTTTCTTTTAGATTCCAATTGTGTATTTAGTTGGTAATGTTAGTTGGATGGCTAATAAGTTCTTGTTAGAAAAAATTCCACAATTGATGAAATTATTAGATAAGAAAGCATTGCAAGCTGTTGAACAACATCGCATTACTTATATTCAAACGAAAGAATCAGCTTTAAGCAAGTAAGAGTAGATGTTTCATTCATACTTTCAATCACTCTGTAAATGGTGTTTCTCCTTCATTTATTTATTTGTAGTAATCGGTAAGATTATGTGCATGTTCTAGGTGTTTAGCTTCTGTGTATCTAACTTCTAACATCTGAGAACAAGTTTTATTTATTAAACAGCCCCTGTTTTGCACTATACTCCAAACTGTACAAATAGCAACTGGACTGCTAGACTCAGTTATAATCGTGTATTTCGAGCACCTTCGATTTGTTGTTTTGCTTTTGTAATGCACAAATGATACTAAACAATACTTGTGTCTTAACTAATATCACTATAAACAAGAGTAGAACGAAACTTCGTTGCTTTATTGCATTTTGGACAAGCTTTCCTTTCCTTTCGTTTGTTGCCGCATTCTCTTTTCTTTGTATTTGCATGTATTTGACCTCTCTCTTGTCTATCTGTCATGGTATATTACATAATCGTCAGTGATCTTTGTATTGTAGAGAACTTCAGCAAAGTTATTTACAAGTTCTTTCTTGGCTTGTTCGCATGGATTCACAACTCATAAGTACCGATGGAACAGAGAACAGTTTAGAAAAAGATGTGATGAGAAAAAGTTCACTTTTATTACAGGTAAATCTCTTGTTATAGAATCTAAAAGTTTTTGATTAAAATAACGTTTTCGTTTATGTTCTTCTCGTCCGTTTCAGGGTTTATTTACTGCTTATTATTTGTCTCATACAGTAAAAACGTTGATTAGTTTACATTATTCATCAAGTTTACCAATGAAACCTGAGTGCATGCTCACACTCTACCGATATACAGAACTGTTGAAAGTAAGACTATCGTTATTTCTTGTTGAATGCATAAAAAAATAACCTAACATAAATTCTAGGTAATTGAATATACATATTATCGACATTCAATGGCAATTGGACCCTATTTTAATGCAATGATGCAGTTTCTTTCTCAAAGACTATTGAAACATATTGCCGCTGCTAAAGTAAAACTGCTGAAGTATTGAGTATATAAAAAAAATTTATTTCATTTTTACATTCAGAAACGTATTACATTAACAACAGACAGACGTGTGAGTGATAAACAATTAGACGTATTAGCTGGATTGGTCTTAGCTGAATCATGTCTGAATGGACCTAGTAAGTTAAAAGAACTTGTCATATTCAACATCTACTCTGTTTTGTCTCAGGTACAAAAGAACGTTTATTGATTGTTCGTTTGGCATTTTCATTTGGGTCACGTATGGTATGTAAATTTGATTTTGAAGATAAATAAATGTGCAATTTTTCTGTTTATTTTAGAAAACATTCAGAGAAGAAGAAGTAGTTGCTTTCGAAGATACTATGAAAAAATTAGAAACATTAGCGTCGTTTTCTGAAAAGTATAACGTTATCAATAAAGACTTTTCTAAAAACTTGCTGATTACTAATTTTTTTCTCCCATTTAGACTTGATAATGCGTGTGATACAACCTTTACATATTGGGAACAAAATTCATTTCGACTTTATTTACAAGATTTATTCATAACCGTCCGTGATCCTCATCGACTCCATGTATGCAATCACCATGAATACTTTTTTTTCGCTCTAGAATGATCCCTCTTTTGTTTTAGTATATTTTCGCCGCTCTTCGTGACTGTGTACCATCGTTAAGATTTATACGACATGATAAATCAGAAAAATTAATTAATTTATATAAAAATGAAATAATGAAAATATTTGATCAGGTATGTCGTTTTGTTCGGTTGATCTATATGATTACATAGGTAATGAAAATAAATGTATATCCTAGTGTTTTCTGCAAGAATTATTCAAAACAATCGAAGATGATTTACGTTATTCGTGCCATGCACATTTAGAAGTTGGTGATAGAAGCGTATTTCGTTCAAATTTTAGAGATGTTTCACCATTTTTACGTGTAAAACCAATTCGATTCTTTGATGAATTTTTGAATATTAAAGGTAAACTTGTTTGAATTTGTTGAAATATTTGTTTTATTTGTTTTTCTTTTTCTTTCAGGTGCTGTTGAAAGTTATTTAGACAAGAATTTTTATGATTATACCACAACATCATCAACAGATTGGAATACGTACAGTGAAATGAGAAATTTAGCATCACAAAAATATGGTCTCGATTTACATGAACCACATTTACCGAGTAAAACATTAGAACAAGTATGTATCATTAAAAAAAGGTGCAGAAGTAGTGTTCAATTGATGTTGATGTAATTCTAGGGTTGTGATGTACTTGATTTAATGCGCAATTTAAACTCATTTGTATCACAACATTATTACAATATTAATAATCAAATATTTATTGAACGATCCAGCAATAATAAATTTTTAAGAACGTTGAATATTCGACATGTAGCCAATTCAATACGAACGCATGGAATTGGAATAATGAATACGGCAGTAAGTTCAAATGCTAATCGAAATAAAAATTCATTATATTCGTACATATTTTATCTTGAGATATATACTGTTGAATTTTAGGTTAATTTTACCTACCAATATCTTCGTCAAAAGTTTTATATGTTTTCACAATTTTTATTTGATGAACATATTAAATCTCGTCTAATGAAAGATATCAAATATTTTAAAGAAAATAAAGATAAACATAATCAACGAGTATGTTGCATTTTTCTCGATTCATTATATATTTTTTCTTCAAAATTTTGACTATTTTATAGTATCTATTTGAACGTGCAAAAAAGTTTTTTATTGGCATTCGAAAATTAGGTGTACAACCGGATACAAATGAAACATATTTGGATCAATTTCGACAATTAATTGGACAAATTGGTAAGATTGATTGTCGATAATGATTTTACTTTATGTTATTGTTATTTCTTACAGGTAATGCAATGGGTTATGTAAGAATGATACGTTCTGGTGGATTAAACACATGTTCAGGTTCAATTAGATTTATACCAGATTTTGAAGAAGTCATTTCCTATGAAGAATATTCACAAAAGGCAAATCTTCCTGTTGAAACCGTTAGTGCAGCAAAGTAGGTGTTATCATTAAACAAATTTAATTAACATAAATATCTATTTATCTATATCTAGACAATTGGACGATGTCATATCAAATTTGGTTAAAAATTTTACAGAAGGAACAGAATATTTCAAAATTTTAGTTGATGTGTTTTCATCAGAATTTCGGGGGAAAAAAAATTTACATTTGAAAAATTTTTATGTTATTGTACCACCATTGGTAAGGAATTTTTTTTCTCTCTTTTTTGTTTTAGTGAAAAATTTCTTCTCTTAATACTAGACACTGAGTTTTGTTGAACATATAAAACAATTGAAAGATAACTTAACAAAAAAATCAAAAGTAAATGCTTCGTTTACCGATGATGGATTTGTTATGGGTATGTGAAAGATCAATTTATGTCCTTCAGCTACACATGCACCAATTTTCTCTAACAAAAATTACATTTTAATCTCATCTAAGGTGTTGCTTACATCCTGAAATTACTCGATCAATATCGTGATTTTGATTCGTTACATTGGTTCGAAGCTGTTCGAGAGTCATTTGATAATGAGAAAGTAAGATGATACTTGTGTGATCTATATAATCTATCTATTATTTTTGAATTGTAGAATGATGTTATTAACAAATCAAGAAACAGTACTGAGGAAAATGTCAAAAAGGCATTGAATGCATCAATGAAACGAATTGAAAATGATCAATTGGTTTGTGAAATGCGCTATTGTATTAATCGCAATTTGATTTCTATTGATTTTTTTTTATAGGAATTTGATCTATTAAACTATTCGTTACGTAGTGCAAGAATCTTCTTCCGTGCCGATAAAACAGCCGATGAAGATAAACGTATGTATTGTTTCGCATCTTGAGTATGTGATGAGTAAATCTAGAGTGTTTTGAGAGACTATTTTCTATTGCTTTTCTATCTGTTTTAACGCTCTAGTTTAATAATCAAATTTCAGCTTAACATCTTGCTTTTATTTAAATAGATAAAAAAACTTGAACGTAAGTAGGGTCGCACTCTGTCGGTTATTTATTTACATAAATGTTGTAATATAGTTTCGTGTTGTATTTGATATTTTCGTCAAGAACATTCTCAACATTTGTTTTTCACTGTGCTGTTTTCTTCTCTAGGCACGACAACGTCAAGTGATGGAAAAGGAACTGCTGGAGAGGAAAACAATACTAGGCCACATTCTGATACAGTCGCCTCAACAGCTACGGACACAACTACTTCAGTATTACCCCCACAAAACATACCACCTCCTCCTCCTCTGCCCTCTTCGTCTTCGTTTATACCACCACCTCCACCACTACCACCATTTTTGATGTAACTTCAACTTTTATTACAACAAAAGTTTTGATACGTCGTTTTGATCAATTTTTATAATTTATTTTATTTTGTTGCATTTGTTTTTTTTACAAATATGGATCGATTTTCTTTTTGTAATAATCTATCATACCGGTGATTTTCTTGTCGTTTTCATTCTGATAGTTTATTTTGTGTTAATCTTAAATACATCAATCAAAACAGGATTTTTTGTAATCATGTAATTCTTTTCTCTCGAATAAATAAATGGTTTTTTCTTCATTGTGATTCTATCTATTTTAGGATTTTACAAAAAGCCGATCATAAGATCTTTGATTATTTTAAAGGGAGATATAATAATAATAAACTGCTTAGGTTTTGAAAAAATATTAAATCAATTTGTGAATTTAAGTTTTGTACTCAAAAACGGTTTTATAAATTCTCAAAAATGACCGCAGATTTGGTTAAAGTAACATAAAGTACCGCCAGTAACATCAATAAGTCCCACTTCGTTGTCTATATGAACTCCCAAAAACTTGCTCGCCCAGCATTTTGTACATAATTTTTGAAAAAAATTTCAAAACAGATCATTAGCGTTCAGAAACGAAAGATTCCTTTTTAATGTCTTTATTTGTAGGACGAATTCTTTGCTGGTAAGAAATTCAAATACTAGAATGCTATTATTTAGATGCTATCTGTTTGGTCCATTCAAAACTAAAGGGTTTGTTTACCTCTGGTTAGATAATGCATTATTTTTCCTTCAAAGTTAATCTAGCACCATTATTGGAACAATCCATTTTGTTTATAGTTGTTCAATAACTGTTGATTTATATTGATTTTCGTTCAAATATCAAGATTACTTTTAGCAATACTTGTTTCTATTAAAAAAAATCAAAAATCCAGTGAAAGCCTACATCTGATGAAATAATTCATTTAAAGGTACTTTCATACAAAACTGGAAAATTCATACCTCACTCAAAGCAGAGCTGGGCACGTCCAAGGTTTTGCAAGTCACAAGTCAAGTCACTAAAAAAATTGTCAGGTTAAGTCGAGGTGAGAAAATTTTTTCTCCCAAGTCAAGTCAAGTCACCCTTCGAAATTTTTTCCTCCAAGCTAAGCCTTATTAAGTAATAGGCAGAACATAAAATTTGCTGACGCCTTTTGGGTGAGAGTCAGGTTTTATAGTTTCAGAAACTCTGTTTCATGGTAAAAAAATGCCTAATTTAAACGAAAATCTTTTACTAGAAATGAATTGACTTGAAAAATTTTCAAGTTTAGTCGCGATCATGAAAAAATATTTCTCAAGTCAAGTCACTCAAAAACTTTTTCAACCAAGTCAAGTCAGGCTTGACTTGCCCAGCTCTGACTCAAATATGAGTAACAAATATGAGTACCAACCTCAAGTACCAAAATATACTCTATTTCAGCTAATTTATACGTTGATAATATAATGCAAAATATACATTCACAGGCCGCATTCGACGCAGATTTTGATGCTCTATAAAGTGATCCATAAGAAGCTGTTGCTTTAATTTGCACATAAACTCAAAATAATCGCAAAAATACTTGTACTTGCTCAGTACAAGTACTTTTCAAGATGTTTTAAAGTTTTTTGAGAATTATGAGATTGTCCTATGAATGCATATTTTGCTCAACAAATTACAACGCTGTTGGTTTCACAACATCAAGTACTCACAAATACTCGTACCTGCTCTGTTCAGAAGAACATCATAACAAACTAACATTTCCAAAACCAAGAAACTCCTCAAGCCCGAACAATGATAGGTATGTATATTTTATATGTACATATTCTGTCTATGCTGAAATGTAGTACATTTGATAAAGTATAGACTTCGCGACTTTTTCAACTGAGATACAATTTTGATATGTGCGTCGAAACGTGCAATTGTGCAAGAGTGCAGTGTACAAAGGTCTATTATTCAATAGTTCTACAAAATCTACAAGCATAAAAAGCGACTTTCACGCCATTTTGCATACTTAGACGTTTGTCACAAAACTCATGATTCAGACATAAGCATTCATAATGACGAGGAGAGCAACATAATGACGTATGGCAACATTCTCAATTAAGAATAATTAAAACGGTAGTTATATTAAAGTGTGTTAAATCTCTTACCTTGTATAGGCTCATCGGAACATAGTGGCTGTGTAAAAGTCTCATAATAAGAAAATGCAGTCTCAGGGTCTTGCCAGAAAGGTAAACTCGCTACGGAGTTTGAATCTTTTAGATTATAGTGACGACTAATTCGGTTGATTTGTACGCTGAGCAATGTCGCCTCATTCACAAGATGCTCGGATGGTCCTAGCGAACTGACCATAACTTATTATGCATATGTACGTATTCGGCTAATGTTCGAGCGTGAATTCTTCGCATAAGACAACGTTACTTTATCGCTAAAACTCACAGGCGAACTATAAATGATCTCACCTTCATTCTCACTTTTATTTTGGGTTCATAGTCACACACATCGAAGCAAAAGTGACAAATAGAAGGAAGAGTCCTTAGAAATGTGCCATGTGGCTGAGCCCTTTTTTGACATGAAAAATGAATTGATTCCCGAAAATAAAAACGAATTGAACACCGCAGTAGTTTGATCTTCCTAAATTATTGTCCTAGCGATCGATGCATGGGTTATGAGTCACATTTTAATCCAATTTACAACAAACTATTTACAAATGAAAAAAAAAGAAATCAGGCAGAAAAAAGTGTAAGAATCAGAATGTTTTTGCCAGAAGCAGAAGATTTGAGACTCATTTTACAACTGAAGAGTGGTTTTTAATTCCCACTGACTATTAGTCATCCTATTCTAATGGATCATATTAAATATGATCCATTAAAGTAGGATGCCTTTAATTGTCTTACAGTCACATAACTAGCAACATCAGACAACGTAATAAGCATTACTAAAAGACGCAAACACTAACAAGCAGCCACAAACACCTTAAAATCTGAGTTAGCCAATCGTCTAACGAACATCAAAAACGATTTTATAGTTTCGCTTCGTAAGCATACATTTACAATGAACACCCACAAATATCCATGATCACCCAAAAGAAAGGATAAGAAAACCCAAAAAAGTGTGCCAAATTCATCTCCAGATTGTTCTGAGCCTTTCAACTCCAACAAAAACTCAGATTGAAATGGTACCAGTATACTGGTACCATTTCTGGTACCAGAAAAACCTTCCACGACTCACCTTTGCCACACTGCTGGAAATACCGTATGCGAAAACCTATAAAAAAGTGCTTTTGGATTCAAAAAAACTATGTCGGCAAAAAATGCCGCCTGCTCTATGAGGAAAT
>CAJNOQ010005965.1:0-14387 GCA_905250885.1 Didymodactylos carnosus
ACTAAGCTCCAAGGCCGCTTTCTGTTCATCGCATAATCTTTTTATTTCTAATACAGAATTAGCTTCACTCATTTTTTCGACTTCTTGTTGCTGTTTGTTTTCTAATTGACCCAGACGATCAGCGAATGTAATAATTGTTTGATCATTTAATTGAAATTCTTTCTGAATCAATTCGGCGAGTTGCTTGATAAATTTATTGGACGATAATATCTTATCAATCAATTCTCCAAAGTTAAAATGCTTATTCTCTTCTTCGAGGGATTTACCTGCATCAAAAGATTTCGGAACTGAATTTTTCAAAGTTGACCTGGAGCCTGACATTGAGACTTAAAATATATTACGGTAGCAGTCACTATTGAAAAAGAAAAACTATGTTGAAGCCACGAATGGAATGCGACTAGTTTCGAATGAAAAAGAAAGTGGCATCATACTTTAACAAATGCGCCGATCTCCACCGGTCTTTTGCCGGTCTGAAAATCTTTCTAGATCGACCGATGATTGATCGGTTTTTTGCCAGTTTTGAAATTCTTAGAAATTTTCTCTTCTTCACTAAAAAAAGTGACTTTTCTGCCCTCTTGTCTGTCTAGAAAATCTTTGAAAACCTTCAGGTATTTTGCCGATTTTTTACCAGTCTAAATCGATTTCTGTACCAGCCGGTGGCCGGCAGGCCTCTTATTTTTAGACCGGTTACAACGCTGGTATAAACAGTAGCAACCTTAAAAACTTTTTAAATGATTGTAGAATCTTCAGCGCATCCGCCTCCCACTACATAATCCTCATATCAACATATAACTCTTGGCATACATTACCTTCTTTAGTCTTTATGCTGAATATAGAAAGTTTTTTTCAGTCAGTTCACTTTTGCTGAAAATAGAACAGTGCATTATTTCTGTATATATGATCCGGTCATAATAGACCGATTAGAAGATGAGTAATAGTATAGAATATTCTTCGAGCTAGTTCCATAGGTGGTGTCCTTGCTCCAAAGATTTCAAACAAATAGCTAATCTAAAACTGAAGATATTCAATTTTCATTTATTGAGGAATGAAGCCTTTTACGCTTTCCTGTATGCACAGACACAAATAATGCAACATTTCAAACTACACATGAAGTGAAAAATAAGAGTATCTTTAATGATAATGATAGTCTGCATAGAAGTGCTGGAAACATAACGCCTCCAGACACCACGAATACCGCATAAAACCGAGAGTTGAACACTTCTTCTCTCCACACAAAGACGAGTCGAAGGAGAAGCAAGCACCGACAACATTTTGAAAATCTTCAGAATCAGTCTCCACGTATCCCCTAGCATGGCCAAGCATATGCATTGAGTACGATGCAGATAGTAACAAACGCTTATCACACACACCTCCCTTTTCTCTCTCACCTACATGTACTTCTCGTGGCCGGAAAAGGAGAAATCACTCTCTTTCTCCAGTGAGAACACACGCTTGCATACCTAACACAATTCAAAATTGGATATCTTCAGTTCTAGATAAGCTATTTACTTAAAGTCTTTGGAGTAAGGAGACCACCTAGGGAGCTATCTGTATGAAAATTTTATCTCTTAAGTCATTCGGATGACTGAGAAAAAGGTCTTTCAACAAGTGAAAAGGTTGTCTGTTTGGTAACGGAATGTTGATCATATCTCGGAAACGAAGGACGATCAGCACGAACGGTTTTTGTGTTTTCTTAGTCTTATCAAGGTCTACTTATGGCCAAAAGACGGAGTCAAAATCGGTTGGGGCAGTTCTCTCGTTAGTATTATAAACCAAACCTTTTTCTACTAAATAAGACGTTCTGCATCACTTAGTACAAGGGGCACTAAAACCGTTTTTTCGCCAGGCCTTTAAACAAATATTCCAAGACTGGTGCTAGTGTAGTTTTTCGAAGTAAAATTGAATACAGTTCTTGCCTCGTCATCGCCCCTTCCCTTCGTCAAGTTTCGAAGAATTCTTCTCCGCGATTCTCCGCAGGGCCTCGTGAGGATCCTCGTCCATCGCCCACCTCTGTTCAGTATGGCTGTCCAAACGAACACCCTAAAGTGCCCCCAAGCAATTTTATAAACCTATCGGTTTTTTGTGTTGAGGGCTGAAGCCGTCAATCTAACGCCATTAGGTTCGTTGTAAGCTCGACTCTAAAAATGTGCTTCAATTTTTTTAAATTTTGTTTCGTTCCTGAGAAAATTTATTTTTTCTAAATCGGCGGCGAAAATGTCGGAATTCTGCCCTAATTCTTAATTTTGCCCACGAGAACGCAACTTCTATGTGGCAAATATTCGGAATCAGGATCAAAAACTGAATCGATTAATGTGCCGTATTCTTCTCGAATTTTCACGTGGAAAAGTTATCGAGACTGTCACCACAAATGAAAATCAACTAAAAGTTTCGAAATACGTATCAATCAATTCGTTCTTTTATCCTGATTTCGAAAATGATATTTTTACTACATAGAAGTTGCGTTCTCGTGGACAAAATTGAGAATTAGGGCAGAATTCCGACATTTTCGCCTCCGATTCAGAAAAAATAAATTTTCTCAGGAACGAAACATAATTTAAAAAAATTGAAGCACGTTTTTAGAGTCGAGCTTACAACGAACCTAATGGCGTTAGATTGGTGGCTTCAGCCCTCAACACAGAAATTCGAACTTGGACAAGTATCTAAAGCCTTGTAGAGATAATAAAATGTCTTTTCATACTCACCTCTTTGATGAGCAACTATGGCAAGACCGGTGTAACTGACAGAATTATTGTTATCATTTAGAAATAAATTATAGTACTTTTCTGCCATTTCATGAGGATTACTCAGTTTGCGTTCATTAGATGGATTGTCGTTACAGAATAGTAACGAAAGTCCAGCACTTAAAAGTTTAATATCGGCTGGTTTGTCTACGCTCAGTGATTTATAAATACTTGGCATTTCGAAACTCGAATATTCATAGGGATGTTCGTCATCATCGTATAGTTCGTTTGGATTGTCCGAGACTAATGTTAAGCTAACTTGCCAATGTTGTGCATCCTCTTCGTAGAATATAAAACGCAGCCGATAAGTAGGCACTCGGAGATTGTCTGTAGTACCAGAACCGCCGTAGACTTGGGACCTGCACCAGACTGTGGAGCGACATCAACGTATATCCACGTGTGTTTAGAAAAGTATTTTGCTATGTAGATTTTTGGAACGTCGGGTGCGGGCATTTTCTTTTGAAAGATACACAATGGTAGATCTGATCGGGAGCGCTAGTTTTTCCATAGATTTACTTCCCGAAGTGTCCTCTATCGAATACTGGAAACCTCAAGTTTCTAACGTCTTCCGTTCAGAAGTTATTCGAAAACTAACCGCGACCACTGTTTTATTTTACAGATAATAGTAACAAGTAACGGTTTTCTATCACCCGTAACGATCAAGGGAAAGTGTCACCCTACTAAGTTAGTATTATTATTGCTAAGGATTGTGGTTTGATATTTGTATTTTCGTTACATACTTTTGGCGAGTGTGCATTTTCTTTTTCATGTTATCATCACATTTCGTTTGTATATTATCTTACTAAATTATGAAAAGAGCACACAATTGATTCATCAGATCGGAAGCAAGTCTCAGTCTCTCTAATAGTAGAATATAAATATATACCCTACATGACGGGTGAGAGTCAGCTGGCTTAAAAGAGTTACCACGTCCATTTAAGTAAAATTTAAAATCCTAGTCATCATTTTAAAAAACTCGTAGTCCAGACAAAATTAATCGTAGAAAAGTTTATTCATGCATTGTTTGATAGCTAATGGTCTGTTGTTATGATCTGATGTAAAAGGTTTTAAAAAATGTTTGTTTGAGACAATAATTTATGAGTAATCAATGAATACTAATTAATATCGCTCCTGTGCATTACACTGTTGTTTGCAAATTAACGGTTTATGCGAAACAATAAAATAATACGTCATTCGACAGAGATTTCCAAGCACTACAAACTCCTATATTAGCCTTTTCAAAAATGTTATCGATAAGCAGTTATTTGTACTCGGTTTTGGGCAAACGGGGTTTTTACCATGGATTTCTTAACGGAGCGGCCATGGATGTTGTTTGAATAACTCAAGAGCGAAAAGAGACAGAGAATTCGCGTTTTCAGCATTTTGTAGAGAAGGCTTTACTCCATCTCATATATATTTTGTACTAAAAAACTCGGTTTTTCAGGTGGTATATCTGACAGATGGAAAGCAATGAGATTGCCAGATTCTGAACCTGCGGTGGATTTTTAATTTCAACATAATGGCTAGATAGCCCAAAGTGTTCTCTAAAATTCTGCGCAAGGCCGACCTCTCTATCTGTTGTGGTTCTCGAATGGCAGGCATTTTCCTGAGTCATCCGTAATTGGTTACCCCATTTCGTCAGGTAAATGTCTGGCATTTGAGAGCCACAACAGATAGAGAGATCGACCTTGCGCAGAATTCTAAAGAATAGTTTGGTCTATCTGGCCACCATGTTATGATCGTTCCAATATAAGTTTAATCGTCCTCTTGAAACTGACATAGATTGACGGTTATACGGAGCCACTCCTTAACTGCAGTGTGAAAACTCTTGCCAAAGATCCTGCGAAAACAGTGCACAGTAGAAAAACTTTTTTGCTACAAAAACTTTTGAAGAGTTAATGGAAAAATTTTGAAAAAAATTAAATTTAAATTTTTTTGAGTTTTAAATTTTAAAAGAATTTAAATTCAAAACATATCGAAAAAAATTTTGATAATCAGACAACGTTACTCCGCGGTAGTCATTGCGCACAATTTTTGCAGCAAAAATGTTTTTCCACCATGCACCGTTTTTGCATCATGTTTGGCAAGGTTTCTTCCAAAATACTTTTTCATTCCCCAGCAAAACCCATAGAAAAACAAATTTTGTAACTCAATTTTGACCACTTTTTTAACGTTTATGACCCCATAAAGGAAACTTATTCAGGCATGGTCCCTAAACTGGTCAAATACAAGCTTTGTAAAGGTGAAGACGTAGAAAATATGAGGAATGACGAAAAACTCGAGAAATGGAATCTAATATCCTCAGAAAAGTGACGTGTTTTACTATGCATTTGTCACATATGAGACATATAGTTTTATACACCTACGTTTACGATAACCGAAGAAACTTATGCACTTGTCATTCTTCCGTTTCATTTCGTTTGTAAAGAAAAAGATCGTTGTTTCTCGAAGAAATGTCTATTTTCTTCTACATATGGTTTCATTCTAAGTAATCACGTCTTTACTTGGTAAACACATTTTACCTTTTTGTTTGATTTCAAGTTGTTTGAATTATTTGAGAACAAACTTGAATGAAAAGAATCATTCATTTTAAGTAACATTTTCATAATCGACCCTTCGTCGTTTTCATAATCACTACTTATTACTTGGTAACAAAGAAATGAAACCAATTTAATTAAAGATTAAATTCGTCAAATTAGACGAATTTTCCAATTCAATAGTTATCTACGTTCGTTCCTGAATACTCTTATAAGAGTGTTTGTTGGTAAAACGTTATTCTCTGTAATTCTGGTAATTTTTGTATAACATGTTATGAAGGTGTTTTTTCCTGATATTTCGAAACTTTCGGTTATAAAAGATATCTAACAATGGAAAGTCGTCAAGTGACAAGCCCTACTAGTAACTACAAGGCCTACTAGTAACTAGAATGTCCTCAAAATTTCAGCTCAAAAGAATGTTCCCTTCATAAGATATTGAATTTCCAAAATTACTCATATTCTACGAAAAGACTGAAGAATGTCATGTTTTTTGGAAACTCAATATCTCATGAAGGGAACATTCTTTTGAGCTGAAATTTTGAGGACATTCTAGTTACTAGTAGGCCTACTTGTGGACAAAATATCAGGTCGAAATATCTACGGTCTACCTAATACACATGCTACGAACTTGAAAGCAGTTTGTCACTTGGCGATCTTTCATTGTAAGAGAAGGTCGTAAATCAGATGCTAAAACGTATCGACCAACTTCGTTACTATCCAATGTCTGTAAAATCTTCTGAAAATAACTCATAAATGTTTGATCGACTGTTTAACCATAACTTATTTCTCTTGCGCTCAACAATTTCGTTTTCATCCACACTCATTTATATAGATGCACTAATTTATTTCAGAAACTTTATAAATCAACATTTAAAAGATAAAAAGAAATTAATCGGAATCTCATTTGATTTCGAAAAATCGTTTTATAAGGTGTTTCATCAAATAAGACGCTCCAAATTCAATTTTTGACGATGTTTGACAATTAATGATAAATCGAAGAAGGAGCAATTAAACAAAAAAGAGAAGGAAAGACTTAAAGAAGTTGCATAATTAAATACTTGGTTAAATAATAAAACGGTTTTTTGGTGATATTTTGTTTTTGTTTTAGAAAAATATATACTTTTCAAAAAAATATGACAATGAATTTTAAATACAGAAAAATGAAGAGTATATAAAAAAGGCTATCATCAAAACTTTGATCTGAAACTCACGCTGTTCAGCCTTCAACATGGCCAATTCTGGAGAAAAAATCATCGAAAATATTCTGTCTGATAGAATTGTTGATCGGATGAGAAATATCGAACCATTAACACTTGTTTATTTAAATGATAGTACTAATATCAACGACGTGTTTAAGTCTAATTTATATAACATTATTGATTATATGAAAACGTTTGACTCGGATGAAACATGTGAGGATTTTATTAGTACTGTAGAGACTGAAGATGTTTTTTTAGTTATTTCATCAAATACGCGACCAGCAATCATTTCGAAAGTGCATGACAAACAGCGATTACATTCAATTTATATTTATAAACTCTCGGCAAAAAGTGATGAAAGCGAAGAAGAATGGCTCAGTGAATATACAAAGGTGAGGTAACTGACTGTTTCTTCTCACGCAGAATTCTTCATCAGATTCTGTACAATCTTTAGGTTAAGGGAGTGTTTAGTGAATCGAATAGTTTAATTGAAGAGTTATCTATCAATGTGAAGTTATCTATCAAATCGTTGAATGAACTAAATGGATATACCTCGAATGAGGTTTCAGACAGTAGTTGGTTTATACTGTTAATGAATGCTTTAATTGGTTTAAACAGGAATAACAATGACAGATTATTACGTTCAACTAAACAATCCATGATCAATCAGTTTCGAATATACTACCAAAACAATAAAACTGAACAAATAAATCTTGATAATTTTCAACAAAATTATCAGTCAAATGATGCTGTTGGTTGGTATACACGGGATACCTTTCTTTTTCGTACGCTGAATAAAGCCTTACGTCAACATGATATTGATATAATATTTTTATTTCTATTTTTTATTGTTGATCTATGGCAACAGCTTAAACTTGAGAATGAGAAACAGACATCGAATCAAAGTGACCATAGCTCATGTAATGAACATAATAACATCAAATGGATGGATAATAGTGATTCTCTTTCGTCAGATACAATTTCGAATGTAAATCGTATTTTTTGTTATCGTGGTCAACTTATGTCGAAAGAAGAGATTGAAAAGTTTCAAATGATAAGCTTTTTTACTTGTAATAGTTTTATGTCAACGACTCTTAACTATAAACTTGCACTAATGTTTGCTGGTCAACATTCACGTGATGACAATATACAGTCGGTGATATTCAGTATTGAAACACCGTCGATACTTTTAAGTCAAACACCTTATGCGAATATTTCACATCTAAGTCATTTTGGAGAGAGTGAAAAAGAAATCTTATTTATGGTTGGTACACCATTTAGAAAACGTTTTGTAGTCTACGAAGAGGATGCACAACATTGGCAAGTTAGCTTAACATTAGTCTCGGACAATCCAAACGAACTATACGATGATGACGAACATCCCTATGAATATTCGAGTTTCGAAATGCCAAGTATTTATAAATCACTGAGCGTAGACAAACCAGCCGATATTAAACTTTTAAGTGCTGGACTTTCGTTACTATTCTGTAACGACAATCCATCTAATGAACGCAAACTGAGTAATCCTCATGAAATGGCAGAAAAGTACTATAATTTATTTCTAAATGATAACAATAATTCTGTCAGTTACACCGGTCTTGCCATAGTCGCTCATCAAAGAGGTGAGTATGAAAAGACATTTTATTATCTCTACAAGGCTTTAGATACTTGTCCAAGTTCGAATTTGACCTATGTGATCTACTGTTGTATGGGTAATGTATATAGAGAAAAATCTATTTATGACAAGGCTTTAGATTATTATACAATGGCATTAACGAAGAAACAAGATACAAAATTAGATCTCTTAGTTGAGCAAGATCTGTATCAATTCAACAATCTGTTTAAAGTATTGTGGAACCTTTCATTAATTCATAAAATAAATGGAAATTACGAATTAGCATGGGATACATATAAGCAGTATTTAACCAGTGAAGCTTATGTAGCTCACGACTGCTACTTAGATATGTTGATCCGGGAAACGTACGCACTACTCGTTAGTACTTGTCCTAAACAAGCAGAATGGGATGAACAAATGATGAGTAAAATAAAATTCATTGACGCGAGTTCGTTAGATGCCGATAAATATTCTGATGTAATCGCTGACGCATACAAAGACATTATTTCTGAATATTTGGATAAAAATAAAGCAGATTTAGGGAAGGAACTTTTAACAAAAGCGCTCGATTCTTTAACGGGTAAGTCATTGGAACAACTATACGCACCACTTCAATATGAAAACATTGGCGACAATTATCAAGAGCAAAATCAATTTGATTTAGCTGCTGAATGCTATGAAAAATCACTTTCATTGGAGCTTGAAAGTGCGCATAGAAATGATTCACATCAGATTAGGTTTGATATGCGCGTGTTTGTGAAAACTCTAAAGTGTCGAACAAATTCGTCAAATTTTCAATTAGCTATTGATTTTTCGAAGAAGATCAGCGCTGATTACATAAATGCTGGTATGACTTTACATGAAGTTATTAACTTGTATACAGCATTAGTTGACTTTGATCAAGAAAATAACGTTACTGTAAATGAAAATGATCGTATAGAGTGGTATAATAAGCTTGGTGAATATAACAGTAAAATAGGAGATGTATATAAATCAAATGTATGGTATAAAAAAATTTTGCATCATGATGATGCGAATATCTGGGCAAATATTGCTTACAATTATAATCAAATAAACGACTATAAATTGGCGATTTATCATTACAAAAAAGCGCTTGAATGCTCATTAAAGATTCGCGACAGAGATCTTATTGCATGCATTTGCTTCGGCTTAGCATCTTCGTTTAGTCGTTTACCTAATAAGAAGAATGTAGCTATAGATCATTACAAACGAGCACTTTTGTTTTGCACGGCAACGGAAGAATTAAGTACATTCGTGGACCCAAATTCAGTTCACAATACAGTGATTGCTATTAATAGACAAACCGGCGATAATTTCAAATCAGCTGCACAGTTTTATACTAAAACAATTCATTTATGTCTGAAAAATAAACTGAATACGCACAAAGAAATTGCTTCAGCTCACAAAGCTTTTTATTTAGCTTATGGTGACAAACAAACCGTTGAATTTTATAAAGCAGTTATTGATATATACGAGCAACAAATCAGAATGGTTGAGGATGATCTACATGATCTTCTGACCATTTATAAATATCTGGCATGCATTTATGAGAAAAACGGTAATTTTCAATTAGCCATTGATCTGTTTCGTAAATGGCAGGCCCACAGTAAATTTATCAGGCATAACGATATTGAATATGGCCTCTTGTGTTTCAAAATTGCAACTTTGTATGATAAGCTTGATGAGGATAGTACTGCTATAGAACATTATCAAGAAGGACTGACATTGTTGAGAAATGGTTCGAACATACCAGATGCTTCTTGCTTACCAGTTGTCTGTAATATAATGGACCAATTTTGAGATGAACACTACTACTTTCTTACCATTCGATAAACAAACAGGAAAAGTCTGTCTCCTCTGAAAATGAAACTTAAGACAGTATTTCGTCAATATCTCTGTCAATTTTCATTATCAAGACTAGAGCTTTTCTTAAAAGATTCCCCGTTCAATTCTCTACAAAAACTGTATGGAACATTTTTTATGCATCGTATAAATAAAAGAATATGGATGAAGCACTGCGAAGTTCTAGTCTCCATTGCTTTCTAACTTAAAGCTCAACGTAAAAACATTTATTCTGAAGACAGTGCTATGCATTAAAGGGGAAAATCAAAATGTATGCTACGATACTACGGCATACCTGTTGATTTTGCTTTTTATACTAAAACACTCATATTTATTCCGATTAAAGCTCAAATTACAAAACCTTAGTGTCAAGACGATAAGTGTGACTATTTTACATATAATCTTGAGAGATTCTATGCTGAGACTACCACTCCTATGGATATATAATGTGCGGAGAATGGTAATACTACAGGATTGTAGTGCGCGTGGAGTCTCGAAACGGCAGCTAGCAGGCAATATAGATGCTACGTAAGTTACATTCATCGTGATCAGGCATCGAACTTCGCCATCAAATATGTGGCCAAATGTTCACAAGATGCTCTACATAGAAGATCCGACTGTCTGTATTGCCTGGTGGCTTACCGTTCGAGATGCCACGCGCATGACATACCTGTACTACTGACATTCTCCGCGCATGACACATCCATAGTGTTGACAGTCTCGGCATAGAACCTCTCAAAATCATACATCAATTTTTTACGCATATCGTCTTGACGCTCATTTCTTGTAATTGACATTTAATCAGAATAAATATATGTCTTTTAATAAGATACACAAAAAGCAGACACATCATGATATTTATTTTCTCAATATTTTTACATACCTGGATTCGCCTTTCGACGCTGATCACGAATACGTATTCCTCCGTTTTTTTTTGAAAGTTTCTTAAGCCGCAAAAATCAGAACACTCGGAAGCACTAAAAAATCAAAACAACGGTAGTTTTCGAAAAACCTCTGCCACTTTTTCGCGTTTGGTTTCACGAGTCGAACCAAAGTTTTTCGGATTCAGCATCAAAAA
This sequence comes from Didymodactylos carnosus, assembly GCA_905250885.1. Taxonomy (NCBI): domain Eukaryota; kingdom Metazoa; phylum Rotifera; class Eurotatoria; order Philodinida; family Philodinidae; genus Didymodactylos; species Didymodactylos carnosus. The sequence continues at coordinate 11,034 of CAJNOQ010005965.1, forward strand.
CAGCATCGGAAATGGTATTTGAATCTTTTAGACCCGAACGCTTCTCTGCGCAAAAATATAAAAGCATAAACGTCTAAAACTCTCAAAGTCTAAATGTCTAAATGTATAACACTCTAAAACTCTAAAAGTCAAAATGTTTAATAGTCTAAAAGTCTTCAAGTCTGAACGTCTCAAAGTTTAACAGTCAAAAACTCTAAGAGTGCAAATGTCTAAAAGTCTGAATGTCTAAAGAGTTTAACAGTGTTTCATTTATGCCCGGTTTTGGCTATCCGACACCCTTCCCTCAAGACCGGATGGTCCATAAAAGAAGAAAAATAGTTCAAAAATATGTGAATGGTTTAACCTTCCAGATCGCCTGTTTGTGTTTAATTGAATTGGATTCATGTGTGACAAATGGAATGATTATTTAAAATTTTGTAGAAATGAGGTAAACGAAAGTATTTTCATCTTTTATATAAATCAGGTAACTTAAGCTTTTGCTACAGCAAAGACACAAAACCATCAAACCTTTTAAGGATAATTTTGGTGGCTAATTTAATTACAGAATCAATAAGTGAATTATGATGGGGAAATTTAGTATTGTAAACAATTGAGCAGTAGTCTAGTTTACTCAAAATGCAAGTCTTGAATATTGATAGACGAATAAGAGAAGGTGCAATCTTAAAACACCGATATAAGGCTCCTAATCTCATTATACACATGCAAGAACAAGATCGTCAATATAATCACTCCAACGTAAATTAGAAGACAAGCGAAGTCCAAGAAGTATAACTGATGATTCTTTTTAATTAATGAGTCGTCTATCGTGAGAGAATACGCTTTGTTTTGAGGTCTGTGCGAAAAGGTAACCATGAACATTTACTGTAATTTAACGACATAAGGTGTGATTGACACCATACATTTGTACGATCAATATTTTCCTGACAGACTGAAACTGAATAAAGATCAGAAACGGGACTTAGCAAAGAACAGTCATCTGTAAATAAGGCGCATGATGCAGATGGTACAATAATAGCAGGCAGGTCGTTTATGAAAATTAAGAAAAGAAGTGATCCATGGATGGAACCTTGTGGCACTCAGGATGGAACAGCAATCGTATTTGAATAAGAGTTTCCAATTCGTACCTGCTGACAACGGCTAGAAAGATAACTAAAGAACCACTTAAATGCAGAACCCGTTGCTCCGAGAGCGGAAAGCTTAGTTAGTAGAATCTGATGTTGTACACGATCGAAGGCTTTTTCAAAATCAAATTGAACAAGAACAGTGTCAATTCCCTGATCTAGATTGGTGTAGATAGAATGTGGGATCTACAGAAGAGCGTCAACAGTGGACGATTTGGAACGATTATCAGGTCCCGAAGCTATGTCACTTCTTAAACTACTAGACGTATATACATATATATATATATATATAAAAGAAAAAAGTGCTGTAAGTGAAAAATCTTACATGGACTGTTTTTTCTAAGCTATTTGTTTAAAACGCAATCGTTGTATCATCTACTATCTGTTTCAGTCGGATGTGTTTTGGATAGCTTTTGAACGGTAATAGCCAGCCACCTGCGATTTCCAGTTCCTTAAAGCAGATACCGGGAGACATTGATCTATGAAAAAGCCCGGTCTCCGAAGAAGGACTACCATGGTGTATCGTTCGAAGGGGAAAGTTTGAGCTTCTCATTTGAAAAGATGCATATAGTGAGGTAGACTTAAAAGTCAGCTGTAATATAAACAGACAGCTTTTCTACATATTACCAAAAGTTCCAGACCTCCATCCACTGCTCTCTAAAAAGAATTTATGAAGAACATTATAAAGAACCGGAATACGATATTTGTAATAAAAGGCATTTAGAGTCAATAGAAATTTATATTCAAATAACGTATACGCCTAATACGCCTTTAGAAAACTTAACAACCAACGAAGTAATGAAAACGTGGAGAAGTTTTAAATCAATAAAATCAACTGATAGCTCTAATACTTCAGCATTTCTATTAAAAAAATTACCAGAGGAGTACTTTAAAATAGTTTCAGTTTTATTTAATAAGTGTGCAAAGAAAGATTTATTTTTCGATAAAAGTAAACATGCAAAGGTGATATATTTGTCGAAAGACGGACTCTACCCAGAGAAAAATTGATTACGTCCGGTTTCACTGTTACCGAATTTGGGTATACGGACCACCTGTCGCGGACGTCTGGTCTTGAGGGAAGGGTGTCGGATAGCCAAAACCGGGCATAAATGAAACACTGTTAAACTCTTTAGTTTGTTATGCATTTAGACATTTAGACTTTGAGAGTTTTAGACGTTTATGCTTTTATATTTTTGCACAGAGAGGCGTTCAGGTCTAAAAGAATCAAATACCAGTTTTCGATGTTGTTTTTGATGCTGAATCCGAAATAGACCGTCATTATTTTACCCTGCTGACAGTTATATACCAGTTTGTTTCTTCTTTCTAACTTTTAAGGTAATATCCTTCAAAAAATACAAAAATTAAAAATGCGTCTCTTCTACGTTGTTACCCTAACTTAGTTCGATATCTTACAACCAAGCTGACCACTCTTACTGCTTTCTGAGAGAAGACATGTGTTGGACGATAGAAGATATTCAGGCAACATTTATGGAATGAAAGCAGGTAGAGCCTTCGAACTTTTATCATAACGATTCCTCGCTATGGTCAACATGCCCTGAAAGTTTGGTTCAGCTTGGACTTTTGATTACATAGATAGATCTCTGACGTAAAACGAGTGTTTATTACCTGAGATAATTTAAAGTTTTTTATACGCCTCATATAGCGTTTTGCGTCAGACTACCAAAGGTAAAACAAATACGAACATGAAAATAAGATAAACTATTAGATAACACTTCATCTTGAAACTCTGACGCAAAACGCCATATGAGGAGTATAAAAGGCTTTAATTTATCTCAGGTATAAACACTCGTTTTGAATCAATTATACTTTTGTGTTTTCGCATATCAAATAATCAGAGAGAATGGCCGCTCATGATGTACATGGTAGGATATGTGCTACTCTAGTCTTATTATCAGATTCTATAGAAATATATGTTGACTCTTTTAGAATTAAAACTTCTCTTTTCCTTGTTTGACACGAATCACGATGGTATAATATCACAAAGCGAGATCCAAAAAGTGATTGAAGCAGCAACAGGAACATCATTTCAACCTGAACAATTGGCTGCTCTCATGAAACTTGTCGATACAGACAGTAAGAACAGAAAGTAGTAGTGTTCATCTCAAAATTGGTCCATTATATTACAGACAACTGGTAAGCAAGAAGCATCTGGTATGTTCGAACCATTTCTCAACAATGTCAGTCCTTCTTGATAATGTTCTTCATAAATTCT
>CAJNOQ010005966.1:0-14386 GCA_905250885.1 Didymodactylos carnosus
AGACTATTAACTAATGTCCATTTTAAAATAAAGTGCAGTCGGTTACTTGTTTAATAATTCGGCAACGCTGATAGCTGTCGAGTTCGGATTTTCACCGTTAAAAAGAGGATGGATGGGGCTATCTGTTCACCTCAGAGTCAAAATCCTTGAGAGGTTTTCTAAGAGGTTTCTGGAAAACCATTGACTAGTTCCTTTCATTAAGGAGTGATGATAACGGCATTGATCTGAAAAAAAGCAGAGGTGACTAGAAGGAATGTTGATTCAGTATGGTTTCTTGTTTTTCTAGAGTAAGAAAAAGAAGAATTCTCAAGAACCATGGCTTCTGGGGAGACAGGTGACATTTTAATTTTGTTGTTTGTTTTTCTGGATAGAAATGTCATGTACTCTTTTCATCTTTCTCTTTCTATCTGTCCGGCTTTAGCTTCGTCACACACAGCGATTCTTCATTCACTATCACTAGAGACTTTTAAAGTTAAACTGACAGCCTCGTTAATGAGTGAGATTAAAACAGGGCAGCCATAGAAAATTTTCTCTTCCGCAGTTTCTACACTACCTGACTTTTATTACTGTTTGTTTGTTACTCATGTTAAATGTTACTTGTAAATTATTCCAAAACTGAGTCCATTCTTCACTAACTCCATAGGTAATAATTAAAAGATGCAGTTGACTAAAGAAATCATCGACGATCGATCGAACTTTAATTAGGAAAATAACTGAAAGTGCATAGGAGATGAGTGTATGAAGAACACAGGAATAGAGAAATATACGTAGACAGCAGACATTTTCACGATAAATACCAACAAAACCAAAGACGAGTGTTGGAAATTGCAATATGGAGAGTGAGAGAAATAGAGCAGAGAGCCGATGTAGAAATGACCACTTAAATGTTACTGTCTTTTGCTCCTCTTCATTTTTTGGATCATTTTCAATTTTAAAGAAATCTGATGTAGAACTTGTGTTAGTTGAATATTTCTCTGATGTTTGATGAAAGAGTGATGGCAATTGTTCATGTGTACGATATTTCTCTAATAGTTGTGTTTCATAGTAGATACTAATACCACTGACAAATAGAAGACATGTAAAAAATGTACAAATAGAAAAGAGTATAATGAAACAAGATTTGGTTTTAAATTGCACACGATTTAATTTTTGATTTGTAGTAATACCTGCATAATTACAATCAGATGAAGAAAGAAGAGACTTAAGTAGACTGAACATTGGTTTGTTGTTGGAATAGAAAATGGAGTTGGATGTAGATGTTTCCTTGGTTAAGAGCGCTGTTTCCGTATTTTTGCCTTTAAAAGCTCGGACGTGTACTACAAAAATCAATAAAAAGATCTTGATTAACAGGTACAGGTCTACTAGAGCGTTGCGAAGTTTTAGTTATTACATTGTTAGTTAAATTCAGTTCTACATTTACAATTCAACAAGGAGTATCTATCTATCGAAAGCCGTCATCCTCAGCAGACAGGAAAATCATAGCTCTTCGATTGTTCGAGAAGCTCCAAAAAGTTAAGGTAAAAAGTTTTCTCCCTCCTCCCCTTTTGGTATGCTACCTGTAATTAGAGAGAATTACCTGGCGCGTTTCGTATACTCTGGTCCATTCAAAATCCATCTACTCCAAAGACCAGCGTCTTCGTATCTCTCTCCCACTGAGTTTTCTTCTCACCAACAGTAAATTCTACGAAATCAGCTATTCTATCGCACTGAAACAAAAATTGCCGCTGAGACAGATATGGTACTTTGTTTTTGGTTCCAAACTTCACGGAAAACGAATTAAAATTTTGTTTTTTAAATGCATCCAACAAAACAGTAAGTAACTTCTCACTGAGCTGAGGTGTTGCTTCTCAATTTTGATTTTTTGTTCTTTTTAGCAAGAAGAAAAATCCACGTTCTACGCTAATCTTTAGGGAAAAAAAAATGTTTAAATGAAGTGATTGTTTTGTATTGTACATTCAAATCAACAAATATGGTTTGGAGGTAAACGCCGCCTACTGCCTAGTTTTGTTTTTTAATGAAATAATCAAAGACGTAAATAACACGTAAGTGCTGAATTTTTTCACGTGTAGATAGATTCTTTACCATCCTAAACTTGTAGGTTAAATGGCTTTTGTTACCAATTGATATTGAATTATTGTTTTTTTCATCAATACACCGACACAGGTAAGAAAGAGTTTTACTGAGGTCGTTGATATCTCAATAAGTTTGTAATTTCAGCCCTGATCGTTGTCAGATGACTGTTCTTGCTGAACAGGAAGGTGGGTTTTCTTTGTTGGTGATGAACAAAAGCAAATTGACAGGTGAGAAGCTAATCTAAAGAAAAAAGCTCTCGTACCTGATTAATTCAGCTTTTTCGTTTCTAGAGATCCGTCGACTACTAACGTAATTGAATTCACATGTATTTTATAGTTACAAATAAAATTTGAAGAAGAAAAAAATAGTCAGCCAGCGCTGGACTTCTCCTTTCAACCACGACACTTCACACGCATTATGTAAATGCAATACGTATACGAAAAACATTTTTTGTTGCAATTATCTGTAGTTTATATTTTAAATGATGTTGTAATAGAGATAGGGGTTGTAATATAGAAGTACCAGATGATTGTTTTGTTAAAATTCGTACAAATTGTGCATCAACTAATGGCTGTATAAAATGATCTATAAGTACCTCGGTTTCAATAGCCCCTTTCTAAAGAAACAGAGAAAAAAAACCCTTCTAGGAGGTCTGCAGTGAGAGTCAGCCATCGACAGTCTCATCTCATAACGTACCCGCAATATTCTTAAAAAGAAATATGTTTGATGGTCTGTATTTGTATTTAAACTTTTATAAATACTCTGCAGTGCTTCACGATCATTTCTTTCACTTAAGGGTACCCCTCCCCTCTTTTTGAGCTTTCCGTAGAAATGCTGTGAAATAGAAACTAAACGTCACTAAGGCTTCATATTTTCAGAACTGGTTGGAAACTCAATGGAGCACTTTTCGCTTTTGTTTCAAATCTTTAGCTATTGTTGTTCACGAATTTTTCAGAAAACTCGGTTTTTCATTGGACCACATTACGACCCCCCTTAAATTTCATCCGATCGAGTTAAGAATTTTACCAGAGATACTCAAGGTCATTTCGCAGAAGTAAGTCTTTTGAAATCTTTCTAAGACCTTTCCTGGTCGAGTTACAGGAAAAATACTGAAAAACGTCTCAAAAACCGTTTTTCAATTTTAGAAACCCTATAACTCGGTAAAGAAAGGTCTAAAATAAAATTCAAAAAATTTACCTCTGCAAAAGTGTCTTGAATACCTCTGGTAAAACTTTTAACTCGATCGGATGAAATTTAAGGGGGTCATAATGTGGTCCAATGAAGCCCGGGAGCAAAAAAATAGTTGTCGAGAAAAACGCATTTTGTACACAGGTCACATTTTTTTCAGGGCATTTACCGCAATGCTTATATCTCCACGAAAACTCATCGAAAATTTCTGGGAGGTATCTCATTGTGAAGAGAAGACTTTCTTCTATCAGACTATGTGTAAGAAAAAAGTTTGAGTGTACAGGAAAGGAGAGAAAAATTTATGAAAGTAAAAAATTGAGTTTTTTCAGGCTTTGAAGGAAAAACTTAAAAAATTCATAACGTTTTGAAGAAAGGTCGTGGAATGCTGGGAGTGGTCTCATTTTGTAGCCCAGACTTTCCTCTACATTAGGCTATGCTCAGCTCAAAATCCAAAATTTTTTGAAAAAAGAAGGGGGGTACCCTTAAGGATTCAGTTTCTCTCAGTTCATTAATATAAATTACATAACAATTTTCAATTTTTGTTTGTGCTGGTGTCCAAAGTGTATGTAAATGTCTTTTTACTTGATGATAATTTTATAAATTTAGATGTTGGTGTATTCTTTTGTAACCAGGTTATATCCGTATCTTTCATCCTTTTAAAATTTTTCTTACATAATTCTGCTTCATCTGTTGGTTGATTTATACAGATATATGTATCACCAGTTTCGATATTGTTAAATTTTTTGTTGTATCCAGCAAGACAGTAGTAGTAGTTTAAGAAGAGTAATGAAAAAGAAATTAAAAAAAGATTAATAGTTGATCGAAACATTTTATTTTTTTTTGTTCGGAGAAAAATGAAATGAAAATTTAAAGGGATAATAAACAAACATAGAGCAGGAAAAGAGACGGCGCGCAAGTTAAAACTCATCGAGGAAAACAAAGTTTGTGACCGAGTCGCTCTCGCAGAGAAGAATACAGAGTAGATAGAGTTTCTCTTGTAACATAGCTGCCACTCGATTTTTGCGTCTTCGGTTCTAGGAGGAGACTGATCTATAACTTCGTACTTTTCAATTTTTCAACTGGCTGTTTTTACTTCAGCTTGTGTATTCCTCAAACTTCTTTCTCTCTATCATTACAAAAAAAGTAAAGCCTCTCACGAGGGAACTACCCGAGGTGTCAAAAACCGTTTCGACCGAGAATATCATGGTTAGATAGAGTATAGGTAGGAGTGATATATCCTAAGTTGGTTCGTGCGCAATCAGCTTTGTTGTTGAGATATCGAATTTTTACCCGAATTTTCCCCATAGGACCTGGATTTCAAGCAAAATCGAAGTTTTGATTTTCATGTTGTAACTTATCACATATTGTAGCCCAGACCTATTGTAGTCCGATGAAAAAAGGGCCGAGCTGAAAAGCTCTTTCCGCTAGGGTGAAAGAACTTTTCCAAAACTTGCTCCATGTTTTACCTCTGGTGCCCATATGGAAAAAGTTCCTTCACCGCAGCGGAAAGAGGTTTTCACCTCGGCCTTTTTTCATCGGACTACAATAGGCCTGGGCTACAATATGTGATAAGCTACAACATGAAAATCAAAACTTCGATTTTGCTTGAAATCCAGGTCCTATGGGGAAAATTCGGGTAAAAATTCGATATCTCAGCAAGAAAGCTGATTGCGCACGAACAAACTTAGGATATATCACTCCTACCTATACCCTATCTAACCATGATATTCCCGGTCGAAACGGTTTTTGACACCTCGGGTAGTTCCCTCGTCAGTAATACTCAGGTTCAGCAGTAGTTATATATCTTTTCCCTCCTCCTCTTTCATTTAAAGGCACCAATCCTCTGCTGTGACTGTGACTACCACCACTTTGTTCAGTACTCCCTCCACCTCTTCCTAACGCTGCAGATATCAATATAAATTGTTCACTAACATCCAATGTTGGAGATGGAGACGTGTCACCACCACTATGACCATGAAGATGACTACTAAAACTATTTTGACTTCTTTTTCTAGTTCTACCATGAAACTACAATATACACATCGAGTCCATTAAAAAGAGAAAACAGGACAGAAATAGACTTACAATTTTACTACAACATGACCACAAAAGATAACCAATTAAAGCTAAAATGATGAGAGTTAGTGTTCCACTAAGTAATAGATTTATATTCTGTGAATTGTTATTTAAATGTGGTATGTTGGTCTCCTTTGGATAGAGATCTGAAGGATTTGGAAGGGAGGACATGTATGGACGATGATGATTATTGTGATCGTGATCGTCTTGTATGACGATTGTTGAAGTGTGTTTCTTCTTTTTCTGTGGCATCGTAGATTTTGTAGTATCTTCGTCTTCTGAATGAGCTGTTAGAAGAGAGAAAGAAAGTTAAGGATGGTACAAGAACTGGCTGCGCGAAGTCTCCTAAGCTAACGAGATAGTCACATCCATTCTCTTTTTGTCTAGCGCATTCCTGAAAGACGATTTTGAAGAAGCTGATCTAGTGTATGAACTTGTTTCTGACAAGGTTCCTCTTTCGAAGCAAGTTTGGACTTGAAATGAGACTGCCGAATGAACTTGAACCTAGTTTCCGTAGAACTCCATCTACCGTACTTACCCGAATCGCAAGTTAAAACCGTCACTTACTTTGATCTTGTTTCAAATTTTCCGGATCTTTCTTCTTTACAAACAATGGCAGACAAAGAATTCCAACAATAGCAACAATAAATAATAAAGTAAACCAATTTTCTATTGTAAAATCAGTTGTATTCTGTTTAAATCATGTTTGTGCTTTGTTAAAAATGAATTATGCTTTTGAAATGACCTGTTAGAAAGAAAGAAAAGAGAATTTTAGTGTAGAAACTAGATATCTCTTCTCACAGGCCTCAAAAACAGGTAGCTGAAGGTGTGAAAAAGAGGTCCTAAGCCATCCAGAAACGTTTTCGACCGCAAAAGCTTGAGAATTCTTCAAATTGCATCAAGAAAGTCCACCCAGAAAACACTTTTGATGTTTTTAGGTATCTTTGAAGGTCGAAAAGAGAGAAAACAACCGTACTAAAGCTCACCTGACTTTAACTCAACCCCTTGAGAGACCTTTTTGAGTTGAAAAATGCCGAAAAATGCCTTTAATTAACCACAACAAGACTTCCTATATGAGTAATAGCACTTACCATCTGAGTAATGTCGTTGCCCTTGTTTGTTGCTACTTTTACAGTCGCTGGTGTTACTGACGGTCCTAAAATAACAAAAACATGGTACTTGAATTTCTAATTCTCCACCGTATCTTACTTGAGCCTTCTAATTCTTCTTGATAATAAAATATGTTAACTGGTGTTTCTTGATATGACAGCCTCCGCAGTGATGTAAATGGATAGAATATAATTTTTCAGTTCCTTGTTGATTACTAAATGGTATATCAACTTTATTACCCAATAAAAACATTGGAATCTGTATGAGATCTTGATTCACAAGAGTTTGTTTATCAATAGAATATACATAATGTAAATTTAATATAAATGTAACATTGCCTTTATAAATTTTAAATTTTGCAATACCATTTAGAAGTGCTGTAAGGGAGAAGGAACGAAATGAGACCGAGGAAAGACAGCAACAGGGAAAACAAGTTCAGCAGACAAAGGAGCACCCGACTAGTCAGAGGAAAAGCCCGGAACTACCTTGGAATGCTTGTTTCGGCTTGCTAACACTGCTCTGCTGAATCTGCTAAGCTACCGAGATAGCTCTAGCATTCCTCAAAAGAACACTTACTCTGCATAAAACTTAATGGTAATACATTTTGATGCCACTCAGGCTTCTTAACAAAATTTCCTTGTTGTAATGCTCTAACATTAACATTCATCAGATAATTTACTTTACTAACATCCCATTGTTTATCACTGTATGACGTGGACGGAAAAGGAAGAAATTTCGTTCACTTTCGATAGAAACATCAAACAACTTACTTAACAAAACATCTCGTAAGATTCTAGAAGTCTTGTTACTATCACACAAATTCTTGACCGGACAAAATTAGGTATGCCACAGTTGCGGTTAACTGTAACTGTAAAAACTGCAGAACCGTAAAACTGCTACAGTTAAAACTGCTACATTTGATAATCGAAACTGATCATAACTGTCAGAAAAAATTTCTACGAGAGATAGAATATCGAAAAAGAAAATCCATGTATTTTTGCTCAGGATATTGTGTCATGTTCTTTTATGGATTTTCTGATAAACTCTAGTTTTCACCCAGTCACATTACGACTCCTTGAAAAAATAGTCCTATCGAGCTCAACTTTTTACCACAGATACTTCATACTCTATCAGGTTCTAAATCCCTTTCAAGCGTTTACAAGTTGAACTTTCGGCCTGAGAAGGCTTTTAAAATCGAAGAAGGACTTTTTACATAGGATTTTTAGCATTTTTCGAAGGAAAACATATTTTTTGAAAAAAAAATTGGAACATGTGATGGGCTCTACGTTATCTGTGGTAAAAAGTTGAGCTTAGAAAACCACCCTCACCCAGTTACATCAAATTTTCTGTATAGTAAACTTCGTATCTCATTGTCTGATGATGAAATGTGTACATTTCGAAACATCACATTGTGTATAATAAAAAATTACAAGGTACTGTGTTCGAGCCTCAGCTCCACCAGACATGGAATGACCCTGGGCAAGTTATTAACGGCTGCTTGCCTCGGACCACCCGTCTGATAGCATACCGCAAGGTAGCCGAAAGGCGGGGTATTCTTCCTTCCTTCTTCTAGAATCTGCCCACTTTTCACGTTTGTTGTTTGCGCTCAAGTCTGTTTACATCGCAGTTGGCGGGAAAATTGTAGTTCGGGTTTTCTTCAATTATTCTGCAAAAAGTTCCACTTTTCGCATTATTTTTGAGAAAAAGAATAGCTCTGCTTAATTTTAGGCATGTCGGCCATTTTGGATTTCTATTGGTTAGCACACAGAACCAGTTAACCCCTCTCCCGTTCGTATGACATTTTTCAATGTTGAAATAGTAAATTGACCACTACAGATTATTTCTTTTGAAGTTAGATAAATCAGACACAATGAACAAAGAGCAAAAAATCCATTATCCGTGTTTAGGCGTGAAAACACTCTGGCAGTGGCGCCTAAAAACAAAAACAAAATCAGCCTTTTGTCTGAATTTTCCTTTTTCAAATTTTATGCTAAGTTAATATAAAATTAATTCTAAGATTTTTGATATATATATGAGCCTGTATCCCTGAGCATGACAACTAGGACATACTTTTCATATGTAAGAAAACTAATTTTATAAAAAACGAAACGAAAGGACGGGGTGCAATAAGAACCAGAATCGGCCCCATTTCAGACCTTCTCGAAAGGTATCTAGAATGAAAGAGCATGTGATTTTACGGTGTTCCAGATCCCTGGTTTCCCTTCGGACTTGATATCTGTGAGAAAATCGATTAGCTTTGATCAATAGCCTCGCGCCCAGGTGATTTTTCTGCAACATAAATCTGCAAAAATCTTTGCAGTAACTTTGCAGATTCTGCAAAGGATGTCTGCAGATTTGAAGCAGATCTGCAATGCAGATGTGCCAAGATTTGGCCAAAGATCTGATGCAGATCTGCAAAAAATCTTTACAGTTTCTTTGCAGTTCCTTTGCAGATTTTTTGCAGAGGAACTGCAGATTTTTACAGCTTTTTTTTTGTTTGTATATTTGTGTCAAAACATTTGAAATATATGAAATAAATGTATATCCCTCAGTCCCACAGCACACTGAAAAATCTGCAAAAAACTGCAGTTTTTCTGGAAAGAATCTGCAGAGAAACTGAAACGAAACTGTAAAGATTTTTTTGCAGATCTGCATCAGATCTTTGGCCAAATCTTGGCACATCTGCGTTGCAGAAAAACTGCAGATTGCAGAATCTGTGCAGCTTCTGCAAAGATTTTTGCAGATCGAGTTTTTTTGGGCGAACCCATTGCGATGTGTTTTTCGTACTTTTCTCAGAATGAAACAAGTTTGAAGGAAAGTCTTATATACCATCGTTTAGATGCATCTCGAAAATGCGTCACAATATCATCAGATGCGACTTTTTATGCTGATTCCAAATCTATAAGTTTTTTTAATTTGTTTGTTAATTTGTTATGCAGAGAATTTTTCATGGCGAAATCGCCGAAAAACAACGGAAATCGGATTTTACGAAAATCTACAGACTTTGTTTGTTTTTGTTGAAACTTTGGAAGAATGTTAGTCGTGATGAGGGTTGGTTGTGGTAAAAATTCCAGCTCATTTGGACCATATTTCACTGCGTAGCATGGATTAGAACGGAAAAATGCCTCAAAATTTCGGTGAAGTTTGATTTTACCCACACAGAAAGGGAATTTTAAGAAAGTCTTAACGTACTTATTTGGCTTTCTGCTTGACAGTTTGAACTGTATATGATAATAGACAAAATCTATCAAATCCAGGAAGAGATAGGTTTGACAGAGTAAAGTGAAGAATGCCATACCGGTCATATAGTCGATTTTCCTAGAAAAAAATATGTGTGATAAAGAACTTTGAAACTTGTGTAGACATAGAGTATTTTAGATGCTGAATTCGAACATCCTATTGAAAAGTCTCAACAATGAAAGGAAACGGATCTGGATAGGAAGCGTTTTTACCGATTTTCACATCTACTTAGTGCCTTGCTGTTTTTACCATCAAAACTTGACCAAAAATCGAACAAGCAAGATCATATTTATGATCGGCAGCAGCTCAAGGCGAATCCAAATACCTGTAATAAAGCCAGAAACAAAGCAATGCTTGAGCTTTGAATTAGCCGCGCCTTAATAAAGTTGCTAACTCTTAATTTTCTTTGCGAAAAACACATCGTCTGAAATATTTTTTCGCATGTGAATAGCATGAAGATCAAGCCATCTGTTGATCAAAATGGAGTCAGAAGTTTTCGAAGTTCCACTTATCGAGGACCTCGACAATAATGGGATAGTTAGAACGGAAAAAATGCCCTAGCATTTTTGTAGAGTGAATCAGTTCGCGAAAGGATCTATGGATATTGACACAAGAGACGACTGAGCGGTGAAGAAGGAATGTCAGAAGATAGGTGCTTTCTTTTACAGGAAAGAGTTCAAAGAAAAGTGTCACACTGCCTTTTTGATGTTTTCAGGTGGTATCACGTGCTGATACAAGTGTCACGAGAAAGACAAGAAATCTATGTAGATGGGAAACGGGAAGGTCAGGTGGATATGACCAATCCAAACAACCGTAGTGAGATATGGGGCCATCCTATGAGTCGAAAAGAGAAATGGGAAGATATGAAAATGGATATGCCACATGCTCTATGCATCGGTTCAAAATCATCGGAATCCGCTCCACGTACATTCTGCTATGGACAAGTAACAGATGTTTGCATTTGCACTCAATGGTTTCATCCAAAAGAAATTCAAGCCATTTATCAATCCAAGGTCACTGTCGACAAGGTCGAAAATACAGGACATAGCTTGTGTTTGATTCTTTCACTCTTCAGTCAAATGATTCATTTTCCTAAAAATCCTTTGAAGTAAGAACCTATAGTTACGTTCATGAGTTAATCCCGGTTCAGGTGCCGGAAATTCGAAAGAGACGCAAAAAAATAGACTTGCTTCAAAAGTATATGGTTGGATAGAGTTCGAGTTGCTGGTCTCAGACATGTATTTGGATTTCAAATTTGATGAAGTTTTTGAGGGAGAAAAGCCGAAAATATGACGGAGATGTGAAAAGTGCTTTTTCCATTCTTCGAAGAAAAGCGTGAAGTTTTACCTTCAAAACAGGATCAAAATGAACTTTTAAATAATAGCTAATCGTGGCTGGGACAGTAGAGGGTGATAGAGTTTCTCACGGCCTTCCAGATCGCCAATTTAGTTTTGAAATAAATTGATGATAAGTTGAACAAAATCGATGAAAATGTCGCAACACACACATCACCGGGGAATGGGATGATGAAGGTGTCTTTGTTGCTCTTGAATTTTTTTTCAACAGACGAATACAATTGAAGATGTACTTATAGAGGGTTGTAGAGAATTTGATGGGCTATCCGAATCTCTATTTACTTTGTCAAAACGAACAATTTATAGTGATAACATATGGAAAATACCGAGTCTAGTTATTTTTGGCCAGAGGGATATAAAGAATATTTGCTGAAAGTCTCACCTCTGTATGGTGTGTGGTTGCTGAGAAAATGGAATTTTATTGAAAAACGCATATTTTCGAGGTTTTTAACCTATGCAACTTGTAAAATCTATAACTCGGCAAGGAAAGGTCCTACTGCACTGAAATTTTACCATAACCTAGTCCTAAGGTCTAGATGATATGGTAAAAATTTCAGTCAAATCGGTTGACATCAGTATAACTACCTGTCTGAACCTCTCAGACCATGGCTCTTAATTATATGTTATTCATTTGATTGTATAATTTAGAGAATATCAACCTTGAAAAGAGTGCAATCTAGCCTGGAACGGAGATTGAATGATTTTTCCTAAACTTACTGGCCAAATCTGTGATTTGATACCGAGATCGAAATAAGTTTGAAATAAATAATGAATTTGTTCAAGACAAAATTGTTCGTCAATAATTTCACGTCGTGTCAATATAAAGCCTTGTGCCTTGTTGTTTCTTTTTCTTTATTGCATCGTTTAGCTACAGTCGTAACGAATGTAGAAGTAGCTTTCGTGGCATTTTTAAATATTTTGACGGTTTATACAAAACAAAAGCTTCTCGATTCGAATCCCGATGTTTTGCAGGCTTCAGCTGTCTTTTATCGAATACCATTGATTTTAACCTAGTGAGAATAATATGACCTGTTCTTAGATGCCAATTTATTTTTTAGATACACATACTCTGAAAATAAGTTACTGTAAATTATTAGTGTTCTTTTGCGACAGGCAAACAAAGTTATTTGTCTCAAAAAGAATTGTATGCATCAAAGGTTAATAGACAAATAGCATGTATATTTCGAAGAAAAAAAACAAATAAAAAAGTAGCATTAAGAGAAAAAAAGCCTGATTGTTTACACATCAGTCAACGCAGTTTTTGAACCTGATTCCAAATATGCTACTTTTATTCCTGAAAGTTGAGTTCTGATCGAGAAAATTGAGAATTACGGGTTATTCCTCTGATTTAGAAAAATTGACTTTTCTCGAAAACGACTAAATATTTCTAAAAAAGCGTCTCATACTTTTTTCCTACAAGCATACTGATTAGAGGAAGCTTAATCTTTCAACGGAAAAACCTAGATACGTTTTTCAAATTTGGCAGTAGGGTTTTTACGATTCTACTTACGATTTCCGTGAATTTGACTGTCAGTCTCAACTTTGAAATTTTGGAATTCAGTTTTTTATACTCAGTTTTCGATGAAGAATCAGAAAAAAATAGGTTTGGAATTTTAAAGAAAAGCAAAAAGATCTAAAAACAATTAATACGAATTACCCTGTAAGAACATATTTGAAAAGTAGAAGAACAAAATTTCTACGCTTATACCAAGCACTTAGTTTTGCGTGAACAACACTCTTTACTCGACGTTTGCTTCGATCTGACAAAAGATATGCTGCTGGTCACCGAGAAAAAAATACCTAGCAGTAAATTAGAACAACTATGAGGTGTATTTTCTGTTTTCTACAAATTCGAGTGTTATGTTACTAAAACCGATGCAAAGGAACTGAACTTGTTTTCGTCCCGCGGAGCTCTGGGACTTACCATGTTGGAGAAAAAAGGCGAAAACAGAGGTCGTTTTTGCCCTTTTGGACTATAATATTTCCTTGAAGGAAGTAATCTATTGATTTGAGCCTATGACAACTTTTCATCTATTAATTGAGATCAAGTTGGTCTGAAAAATATAGAATTTTCTATTAGCCCTTCTATCTTCTACGTCCCTGGTGAAAATCAAAACCTGATATCAGTATTCACGGAAGAGTTATGATCCGGTCACACTAGTAGCCATATTGGCCTTTCGCGTTTTGCTTTTCTTAATAAATGAGATTGCATCATCCTTCTACAAGTATGCGACACAAGCACAACGCAAGTTTACAGTAAAATAGCCTCTTCAATTTTCTCCATTCGTGAGTAACAGAAGGCTGACCATTTTTTAAAATTCATTTGCAACGAGCTCCAACTACTAGATTTTGTCAGTCAGTTGCAATCTCGGAGAAAGATTTTTCAATTTTGTGTCACTTTCTGGGTATTAGACGTTTTCCAAAAATTCAAATAAAACAAAACCTTTGAGCTTGAAACACAGAGAATCAAACATGAAGTTGCTGTTGATAACATGGTACAGTCCAGCGGGTAAGCTGCGCAGTTCGTAAACTGAAAGTCTAGAGATCGATACTCTATGTCTTCACTTCTTTAATGTTCTGTCATTTAGATCCCGACACGATCCTGCTAAGACTTCGATTACATCCTGATAAGATCTTGGTGAGTTACTTCCAAGAAATCTAAGAAAATCCGTGGTATGTGACGAAATGAGCTGGACTCACGTTCTTTTGACCTCGTCACAGACATGACAGGCACTAAGAAAATGTCTGTCATGTCTGGGAGGGGGTTCAAGTTTCTCGCTATATACTTCAATACTCATTAACAGTCGTGTTTTACAAAAACCGGAGAATTCTTTCCGACATGTGACGGCGGTATGTGACGGCGTCTAAATACCACCAGCATGTCGAAATGTCTGTCACGATCTGTGGGGCGGAAGGGGGGGTCACTTTTCTCACTATATACTTCAACACTCTCTAACGATCGTGTTTCACAAAATTGAGAAGCTCTAATCAATAGCTGCAAAAACTTTTATCAAAATGCATTTACAACATCGTAATTTACTCTAGCTTTACAGATGGAATAGTGAAAATACAATTGAAGAAAACGTACTGAAATCTTTTTTCGGAGTATTTGTTTTTAAGAGCTCTTTAACTCGTGCCTTTGATTTGTCGTGTGATTCATGTGTGATTCAAGAATTTAGAGTAAAAATATGCCCCATCAGGGTGATAAAAAAGAACCTTAAGTCATGTGTACACAATATGTTGATCTGCCTCTTTTAATCTATGTAATTTATACTTTTTCGCATCATAGAAAAGGTGCGTCAGAAGAAATATCGAGTTTCCACTTATCAAAGCATTCAATGGTC
>CAJNOQ010005967.1:0-14385 GCA_905250885.1 Didymodactylos carnosus
TGTAACAATATCATGCTAAACGTGTGACTATGTTACGGTAAAACCATGACATCCAGTTTTTACCGTAACATTGCTACACTTTTAGCATGATATTGTTACACATTTACCGTAACATTTCGGGACAGTGGAATCAATTGTCATTTTCTTGCTCGAAGTCGTAACAGACACACAGTCGCCTCTTTAAGTACATATAGCATAAACAACCTATGTTGTCCTTTGACTTGACATTAATTTTGCTTTAAACACAACCGACAAGTGGCGCTCTTTTTGCTGTAGACTTAGTATTATCCTGACAAAATAATTCTTTCGTACATGTTTAACTGAATATACTTTTGAAATATGCCAAAGGTTTTTACAAACACTGCCCTTCTTTATCGACAAAATGCAGTGATGAATTATGAAACTTCGGCCAATGGTCAAAATCTTTACTTTTTTTTCCCTTTTTTAGGATGAACCGTATTGTACACACAGACAGCCATTCTGTAAGACCCTAAACTAAAGTCAAAGGAATACTTACTTATGTATCTTTTCATTTTGTTTCTAAGTTCATATCTTGTATTTTCATCCTTTATCTTTATCTGACTTATTTTTTGTATCGCGATTCGCGATCTTTGGTAGTCTCTTACGTTTCGTAAATAAAGTCTTAAAGTACACTGCGCTACTCACGAGTACCGCACAATGTGTCCAGCATTCATACAAAGGGCAAGTCTGGACGTGAAGCATTTTTTGATGGGCTTGACTTGCAGAAACTTGGACTTGAGTTTTTTGATTTAGTGGATTTAGTGTTAATAAGTTATACTTCAAGATATCTAGTATAGGATATTTTTTGTTCCAACAATTACCATTGTCAAAGCCTTTCAAGCTGAAAGTAGCTTGACAGTCGCTATTGTCCTAAGCAAAGTTATCGGACACTTATCTTGACCGTCTTATTACTTAACTCTGGTAAATTATTCATGTTTTTAGGAATTATCTCAGATTGGACAAAAGTCAGTTAAGTGTAGGGATGTTCGGTTCTCGATTTCGGCTCTCGAGTTAGAACCGAAACGAATAGAACTGCGATTCTGGTTCTCGACTTAGAATCGACACTTAACTTAAGTGTCAAAAAAGCAGGGGCGTGTATCCTCTGGGACGTTTGAGGCGCAATGCCTCAAACAAAAATAAAATTGCTGTAGAAATTCATTTTTCACATGACACACTGAGACATCGAGCCTGGGAGGTGATATGCCTCAAATATTCAGATGGGAATGGACGCCACTGCAGAAAAGTTAAGGCGCTAATCCTGACGAAGAACTTTATTATATGTTTTTAGAAAGTAGTATTAGGCTAACATACTTTGTTGAGTTAAGAATAGCGGTTAACCTCACACGTGTATGGTGAGTACAGAAGCTGCTTCATGGCAAAGGAAGCAGTGTTTTACTTTGAAACTGAAGTCTTTTTTAAAAATCTAATTAACCTTCCTGGCAATGATTAACTCTTTACACTCGTCGGTTCCTTCCAAGGGATATTAATGTAATAGGTTTATAAAAAGAATGGATCTATTGACTGAATTAGCAACTTTTGGCAACTATCAGCAAAGACAGAGTCTGTTGCCTTCATCGTCCGATTCTTCTTTCACCATCTTTCCTGCTTTTGATTCGTCTCTGTCTAACATGAAGCGACTGCAGTTAAACCGGCCGTGTGAAAATCTCTGGCAGTTTCTGTCGACATCGTAACTTGTGCGTAGTACAATTACAATCTAGTTTTATTTAGTTCTGTTTGCTTCTACTAATGTAAACAGGCGCTAGTTTTTCATTTTTCCATGTTCACTAAGTTATTCTAAGATAGATATTCACTCTAACGTTTCAATTTTTATGAAGAAGAATTTCTGTAGTTTATGAGAGTGGTCGCATGTGCTTCTCTGTTTTTTTATCTGTGTATGATATTTGTTCTTGTTGTTGCTTCATTTTAATCATGTGTAATTATGTTACGTTTATTCTTTTAGTGTTAAATGGACACTGGATTTTGTAATAAAAAAATATTATCATTATTTCGTAATCAACATGAATATGTGATTGATATAAATAAAATTATTAAAGAATTAGCTTTGCCTCCTAAACTAGTCAGAGATTATCTCCAAGAAATGACAGTATTGTATCAAATAACAGATGATCGAAATAGCCTTCAATTCAATCCACAAGTAAGCTTAGATAACGAAATGAGTCGACACACATCAGGCGAGTGAATATTAAAAGAATTTTTATTATTCACTGTCACTTAGTCTTTCTCTTTTGTTACTCTGAGACGATATCCATTAATGGAATATATTTTATTGCTAGTTTATCTTAGATATCATTATGTGACAAATATCAACAAAACAGATGTACAGACAAATCGTGTATCGCATTACACATTTGCAAAGAATTTTTATTAAATCAAGAATGTGAGAAATTACGTCGAACTGGTCATTGTACATTCGACCATTCGTTGGAAACCAAACATAATCAAAACATTTTAAGACATTTTAATTTAACATCCGATCTTATATCCTCCATATTCAAATTTAAACAAGAGAAAGACAATGATCAAGATGCAAATCGCATTGACGACTGGCTGTCACAAAATAAGAAAGAAGATCAGGAAAATATAAATGATTCTGGAAATACCATATTAATATTAAAATCAAAAGATAATCAAATAGAATTCACTGAAAAAGTACTTGATCAGCTATTATATGAAAATAAACAACGTGTTAAACAAATAACCATTCTAAACAAAACAACAGTGGAAATAGAATGGTTAGATGCTGAAGGTATGTTATACACGAATTGCATTTATTAATAGAAGGAAAACGAGAAGCAGCAGCGCAGATGTTGCATTAAGACTTGAAGATGATATAAATTGAGAGAATAAGAGTAATTGAAAAATTTGAAAAACTTGCATTTGTTCCGGTTAATTAAACATAAAACAAGCCAAGGTGGAAAATTGATTATATTCTCTGTAAACTTTCTGATTTTTCATCCAACATTTTTAACGTTTATTTTAAAAAGTTTATTCAGTTGAGGTTCATGATGAGTATGCGAAGTGTTTGAATAAATAAATATCAATTAAAGAAATTCTGTTGTACGTATCATTATTAAACATATCCAAATACTATATTGGATCGAATTTTCATGAATAAACTATTGTTTGTATGAACAAAATTTGATTATTTCATCTGGTTTTTTAATGATAGTTATCGGTATGAATGCACAGTTTGTGCATACTGTGAAACATATGGGTGAACTTAACCGCGGACAGAATTTGAACTCAACTGCTATATTCTAAAAATTGCATCTTTTTAGCATTTGTTTTTCTTTTCGCTTTTTGGTCTAATTCAGAATGTGGTTTAATGAAAACATTGCTTCAATCTCGGCATAATACTAGATTTGAAATACGAGAACCAAATATATCACCAGACATTCCAAGCAATCAGCAACAGAACACCTTACCATTTTTAACTCAATCTAATCAGCTGGAACAACAGTATAACTACAATAGAATGCCTCAACAATCTACATATACGAATCAGCACGAAGTTGCAATAACAAAACCTTATGTACATCCGATTCAAGCAAAAGAAGATAATATATCAGTTTCTAATCGTAATAAAGGTAACTAACGAGGGAATTACCCCAACTGATCCAGTGCTTTCGACTCTATATTTTGGCAATAGGTAGACCTTGTTGAGTGAAACTAAGAAAACTCTAAAAGCGTTCGTGCCCATGGCCCTCCACTTCTGTGATATGATCGACTTTTTGTTAAAAAATAGTGATTTTTTCACGTTTTGAAAATGCCTTACTCTGTTATCCTAAGCATTTAAGAGATAAATTTTTCTTGTCGGGTCACACTGAACATGACCCATAATCTCACAAAGTTTGAAATCTTTAGCTACTATGAATCATAAGATATCAAGGTTTCAATTAGTGGACAACTAACGAAGCAGGTCCAACAAACATGAAAATCACTTTTGAGACGAAACCTAGTGGGTGATAGGTAATCAACCATGCTGATTCCGAATACCGACATAAGACGAGTAGTTAGACCTCCAGAGATCCGTTCTCTGGAAAACCAGTTTTTCGGAAACTCTAAAAAATAACCAAAACCTTTCTTAATGAGGCATGATTGTAGCCTGCACATTTCTGATTAAAATGAGATATCTCCCAGCTCTACATACATGAGATACATCCCAGCTCCGTTATATTCGACAAGTGAGATAAATGTATAAGTTGTAATTACTGCATGACAGTATGATCCCATATCTCGAATGGGGTATATTTTGTGGTTTAGTAAAATTTGTCATTTGCTAAATAATGAAATTTTATTTTTAAACTAAAGTTATGTATGAGCACAACAATGACTATTTATAAAAAATGTTCCAGCACTATCATCAATCAGAAATTAAGTGAGAAAATCTACGTAGTTTTCATTTTCACAAACTTGTGCATGACATCATCCACTGAAAATCTCATATTCTTAACTTTTCATAGACAGGCAGATGTAGTGACGTGTTATCTACACGATGATAAAAAAACCACTAATTTCTCTCTCTTTTCTATCGGACGTTACTCGAGAACAGTTTACTGAAAACTGTCGTATCACAAACAAATGAAAATTGGACAGGATAGTAATTCCTATGTAGTTCTTTGAGCTCTTCCCAATGGCGTAGTCAATTTTCGACAATAACGTCGAGTTTTTAGTGATAATCGTTTTTACTACTTTTTTTTTAAATATTTTATATCTCAATCGAGATGTGGAACATGGGATTTTACTGCATGGTTCATTCTAGTTCACTCGACGTTCGAAACTACATCCAATTCCACATTTTCAGAACGTTCCACTTCTACGCCAACCCATTTACCACAAGTTGGTCGAGGTCGTTCAAAAATAATGGAACGTCCTCTCTCACCATTTATTACTCAGAAACGAACAGACGAATTACCTGTATCAGCAACAGCACTAGTACGTTATTCGACTCTAACGTTTTCTTACTAGAAAAAAAGCATACGGCTCGGTGCTTTTAAAGTTGTTCGAAACGCAAAGAACCAAAGTTAATTATCGTTATACATTTCTTCCCTTGCAGAAATGGGCGATGGACCACCTTTAGTAGCTAACAAGCACCGCCGCAAAAATCTTTTATATTTTTGGATTTTATCTTATAGAAACTAGTCACAACTATATCGCAACCTACACATATGGCCTTTTCATCGAGATTACAATCATCAGTGACTACTCCAAAACAACAACAAGCATCAGCATTTGTTCCCTTTCAAAACGATACACCATTTTTCACTTCTCCACAAACACCGATCTCACTTACAGAAAACGAAGACATAGAAACTGAAAAGAAACCAACTCAATTATCGGCATTTTCAGCATTTTGTCAACGAGTTGGTAAAGAACCTTCTTCGAAACGAGCAACGAATAATGATAGAAATATAGCTGGTACTATATCAGAATCACCAAAGTCAAACGAAAAACACACACTAATAAATAGTAAGCGAATCTTCAATAACTCTAATGATTTTTGTATTCTTACTAATTTCTATAGATGTGTCGTTCTCAAACGTCGATAACCAACGACAACAAGTCCCAAATTTCAACGAAGTTCATTCTCACCAACAATCAGTAATGGATGAATCGACTTTAGAACCTTTACAAAATGTAATAACAACCAGAGGTGAAGAATTTACACAGCGACATAATTTCGCTTTAAATAATCATCAACGAGAACTAGCAGACAAGAATAATGAGTTAGCATCTCTTCAAACTCCATACTCAAATCATTTAGGTGAAAATAAATTAAAAATATTAAATAATGATAAAACAGAAATTTAAAAAGATGAGAGACTAGAACATTTTGTACAGTTCTAAAACTTTTTGATAGTTATTGACACTCATTCATCTTACCGTTACGTACAGATCTTTGAGACCAATATGTTTATAAGTGAAGCCAGAAACGATATAGCCTTTGTTTCCTATCCGTCCCAGACGCATTGTTTCTTCTAGATTATTCATCGTTATCAACATTTTCATCAAGAATTGCCCCCATGTCAAAGAACAACCGCCAAGAACAAAAAACAGCAAATCAGCCATCTTCTTATACACAAATTTCACCGTCTGATAGATCAGTTGGAAGTGAATCGTTAACAACGTTAGAAAAAGGTAAAAATTCATTAACATGAACTCGAAAACGATGAATTTTATTTTTATTTTAGATTACATTCCCTTATCATTCACATCCACAATCGGTGCTGGACGTGGAAAATCTGCTCATACACAATTCATGCCTGTTCATAGTTTTCAACGAGCATCACCAACAGGAACAGACGATAGTCTATCATCCATCTCGTTCATTCCATATTCGCATACACTACATAATAATGAAATACAGAATGGTCGGAGCCGAGCGAATGGTGTCGGCCGAGGAAAAAGTGTTCAACCACGTTTGATTCAGACCGATTATACTCAACGATCACCATTGAATATCCCAGCAAATAATGAATTACTAATCTCACATGCAATCACAAATGAAGCAAGAAATAACAATACACAGCGTAAAAATCAACGTGATCTGTGATTTTAAGGGTTTCATTTGTGCTATTTTTAGATTTTTCTTCAGTATTTTCTCCAACAGTAGGCGTTGGACGAGGCCAAAGATTTTTACCGCAATTTGATCCAACATCTAACTTTGAACAAAGTGATTTATCACTTCAATCGGGATCACACCTGCTGGGCAACTGTAAGTCAGTTGTTATAACTTACCTCTCGGCACACTCATTCTACTATCATCTACAGCAACTTCAAAAAAATAACTTTCGCGATCTGAACTGTTATCACTGGCACTATTCGTAACGGTTATAATGACCTTTAGCAACCCTTAGATCAACGATTATAAATCTATTTATGGAAGTTCTCAAATTCTTGAAAAGTCTGAAATTATACTATCTCTACCGGCGAAAGTTTTGGTAGACTCTGCATTTTTTCTGTAGTTTTGAGATACCTCATACATGGAGAGAGGAGAGGACGAAATTTAAAATGAACAGTACTTTTTCGTCTTATTTCTGACAGTATGTTTTGTTTTTTCTTCATATTAGATTCACCTTCAATAACGCCAAGCCTTGCTGGCCATGATAACAGATCTTCACTACGTAATTATTCGGTGTTGGATACAAATCAAAATTATGATGGTAGAGTTACAGCATCACCATCAGTTGTTCGCTCAATAGCAGCTGTGCAAGGTCAACAGTATGAACAACATCCTTCCATAAACCCTATATCTGTCAATCAGTTACAATCAATTGATAGAAATCATGTAAGTCAAGTTTTATTACAAAACATTTAGCCACGTTTTACGTTTCTACAGTTACCATTTCACAAGATCATTTAACTTTAAGCTAACCCCTCCACCGAAATAGAAAAGCAGTGGTCTTCTAATATGTCTCGCCAAAACATGGTCTCTTGTGTGATCTTAATTATTTTTCGTCTGTCAAGAGAATTAACGCCCGTTTCCATAGTAGAACTGATTTCTATTACTTATATTCTGTTTTTCGCGTTTATTTGATCATTTTTTGTCATAAAAATGATATAACACGTTCAAATAACGATGCTTATGAGATTATGGACCTAGAGAAGATTACACTAGTTGGCTTTGTAAGATGTTGCATCATCTGCTAGCATTCCATCATATGGTTTATCATCTATAATGTTACATCATCCTTATTTATTGTTACGTTATTTTTCCACTTATTATATCCAATGATGAGCTTGTATAAATAAATTTCTATCTTTTATTTTAAGTCAGAACATCTCGATATAACTGAGAAAACTCACAAATATATATATAAATGCGAAGATAGATGAAAAACAAATTAGGAAACAAGTGAAAAAATGATGTAACAATAAATAAGGATGATGTAACATTATAGATGATAAACCAAATGATGAAATGCTAGCAGATGATGCAACATCTTACAAAGCCGACTAGCGTAATCCTTCTCTAGGTTCATAGTCTAACAATATTAACATCATATAAAAAATCATGTAAAATAATCATTATTTTTGCTTTAGTTACGAGATTAAAAGCACACATGCAGCATCATTTTATTTCTCTCCTAACTAACTTCTGCGTTTATACACAGACTTAAAATCACGGCTGCTTAAAATGAATACAGGACCCTGGTCTTCTGTTTGTCTTTCAAATCAGAAACTCGACAGTAATCTTCTATTCTGGGATGAAAAGGTCTATTGCAAGTTAACTTAATAATCACTCTGTTCGTGTTTTGTTTCATACTTGTTTTCTTTACGCTCCTCTTTTTTTATTGTTTATAATTTTCTATTGTATTAAATACGTTGAAAGTATTGTACATGTTTTCTTGCAGAAATCACAAACCCACCCGGTTTCTGATAATATATCGTCGCCACAAATGTACACGTCACAAACGCGACAATCCTACATGTATAATACTGCTCAGATATCACGTTCAGAATCCAAACCTCTCCAATCACCGAAAACAGTCGTCACCGAAAAGAAAGTCGTTCAATATTATCCAAAAAATTCAAAGTTAGATAATGATGAATAAACTCTTGTTTTTTTTGTTTGCCTTCTGAAATAGAGAATGAGCATTTAATTATTTTTTGCAAAGAAAATTATATTTTTAATTTATAAACTTAAAAACAACTAATTATTACTTGTAGAAAAGATAACAATCAATCAATGCACCTTTTCCCCTCTTATTGCTTATTTTTCACTTGTGATAGTTTTTGTTTTGTGTGTATTTTGTTTTTTCAATATGGGCAGATCTTTCTAAGTAAGAATATTAAAACGTGTATTTTTTTTTTCTTGACCATGTAAAAAAAAAACGTTGTATGTTTGTTTGTCGAAAGTAAAAAATATTTCATGTAACAATGCAGAGTTTATTTATTATCTAAATCGGATCTTAAAATAACTGTGAGTAGAACACACTTTTAAAAACAAAGAATGAGCGAGTTCCTACATTCGGGTTTATAGAAAATGTAAAAATTTAAAAAAGATAGACTTTTTCGACTAAACCTATTTGTTTTAAACATTCTTATATGAACTTCTACTCTTTTATCATTTAGCGTTGCTTTCTTTTGGATCTTAATCATCAATCTCAAAAAGCATTACAAGTGAAATATGATGATGATGAAATATATTAGTCTTTATCAAGTTGTTATTTTCTTGCATCATATCAAATATATATATGGGTCATATCAAATATATATGATGCAGTTATAACAAAAAATTAAAGATGCTAGGCCCGAAAACTTGTTTATCGAAATTGTATAGTTAAATTGGTGCTGTTTCAATCTAACTAGCTGAACAAATAGTTCAAGTAAGTATCACTAGTTAAATCTTTATATTCAGTTATCCTTCTATAGTTCTAGTTTTAAACAGTTCAATGACTTTATTAAAACAGTAAAGTGATTTTTAACATAACAGTAGGAGTGGGACAGTTCCAGTTCAGTTCTTTTGAACAGGAACTGGTAACAGTTCTTAGGAGTTGTTTATTTTATTGTGGACAAAGTCGATATCGTAAATTCATTGATCTTGGTTTAAAAACACAATTATTGATTTACTTCAAAAGGAACAATCACTAGCATTGATTGCAAGAGTACGGGATGATATGAGAGCTCCAACTCCAAAATGTCGAAAAAACAAAGTTATAACAGATGAATGTCTAATGAAATTATGGCAACGTTATGATGACGGTCGTATTGACATTCCAGCGTTCTTGAAAGCTGCCGGTATGAGATATTTTCAACGACCATCAAAAAGTTAAAAAATCATCGTTTTTCGTTTTTATTAATAAACACCAATACTACATTTTTTTTCTCATAATATATTTGTCGTCACACTGAATATTCATTAAAAAGAGCGTCGTTTTTTGTTTTTACTAATAAACATACTAATAAACACTAATACTACATTTTTTTCTCATAATACATTGGTTGTCACATTGAGTATTCATTTACTCACTCATTGCTTTCGTCCAAAGTGGAAAGTAAATCCGTATATAAGAAAGTAGCTAAATTGGCATATATTTATATATAATCAACGGAAAGTAAATCCTCTTTAACAAAAATTATATTTTTCTATGAAAAAAAGTTGATTAGAATAGAAATTAGTCAGTAATCGACAGTAAATCGTGTGAACCATGGTAAAGCCATGGACATTGATAAAAAGTTATATTTGCCTATCTAGATAAACGGATACAGATAGAAAAAGTTATCCATGCATAATTCTGTTCGATTGATACTCCGTCGAACTAGTCATTGAAACAAATGTTCGTATTTTCTTCTTCAAAAAGAAAGATGATATCCTGTCAGTGTTACTGTTTACTTACTTTACCGTTGACGTTGATAATTATATCTGACTTTTTGTCTATGATGCGTCATTCTCGTATCGAACCACAAAAGAAATTTATTGTCTCAAAAATAAGATTTACTCTTAATAAGCTTGAATGATCTCTCAAAAGTAGTGTGAACGAACAAGCAAAATTTCAGTTGGGATTTAATCTAGATTTGTGTTGTAAATAACGTTGGAGACCTCGTATTAATAGTAAAATAACAGATTATAAAAATAATCTAGTAATAACAGAATACGACACAATTTGATTTTCGTTTTTTTTGAGCGATCGTTTCTACTAGGTTTTTTTTCCTATACCGTATGCCAGATTCTATTTGTTTATTTCAGATAATATTGTAGAGTGAGATAAAATGAGCAATATGTTCAAAGTATGTGTTTATAAGAAATTCGCATCTGTCTTTTACCTTGATGTTTATGTTTTTAGTTAGAAGTTCTCAAAGCAAAAAGTGGAAATGTTCTCACGGTTATTGATAATGTATATAGTACCATATTAAGAGATTTATATCTGTTTTTTTAAATATTTTTCTTCTATTTAGGTCACGCCAAATACAACTATTGAAGAATTAAAACGTCAAGTAACAAAACAGAGTACGTATTCATCGTATAATAGACGTTTCTATGATTGTATATCAGAATAATTTTTATTATATTTTAATATAACACTCTAACTCATTGGTTGTTTTCTAGAACCAGAATTATATCCAGATCGTCAATCTTATCGAACTGAACCAAGTAAATTTTATACAAACTCATAGACATACATTTTATACATAATTTCAAATTTTTGTTTTTTAGCTGGAAAATCAGTTAAAGACAGTCAAAAATTATCAGAATTAAATGTGGATAAAAGTAAAAAGATTTATTTCAAGGATTTAGGAACACAACTTGGATGGTCAACGGTACGTTTTCAAAACTCCAATAGAATGAGAATTATAATTTGTCTATATTTTAACACTAATACCTAAATTAATAAAGAAAAAAGCGTTTATACTCATTGTTGACACTCAAATGGTGAACTATGGTATGCAAAACAAAAAAAATTAATCGAGAGCATCTCTGAGAAAAATAAGACTTTGAGTACTCGATGATAGGATTTTCAGCATGGATAAGATCTAGGAGATGAACGATGAGGTCTCCGTGCATCTATTCTGCGAATTCTATTGCTGAGTATTCGAAGTTTTCTGAGAAAGCAAAAATAAGATTCCTAGCCCCTTGTAAGCTTATTTCGAGGATTCAAAGTCTCTTTTTCCGAAGAACGCAATGGCATTATTTTGAACGTGTGGCTGAGGACATACTTTTATCAACTCATTTTTTTTTTCTTTTTTCAGGTATTTTTGGCTGAGTATGCTGGTCCATTACTAATCTATTTACTATTTTATTTACGAC
The DNA here is from genome assembly GCA_905250885.1 of Didymodactylos carnosus. NCBI lineage: Eukaryota > Metazoa > Rotifera > Eurotatoria > Philodinida > Philodinidae > Didymodactylos > Didymodactylos carnosus. The sequence goes on from CAJNOQ010005967.1 coordinate 11,792, forward strand.
CAAGCTTTATTTATGGTACAATTGGTAGCTCAAGACCGGCACATACAGTTGTTCAGTGAGTTGATATATACAAATTTAATAGAAAAGTTATACTTACATTTGTTTTATTGTCAGTTCGTTGCATTCTATTTATATTTTTGTTTTTTTTAGCCTTGCTGCGTTTTGTTGGACATTCCATTATGCAAAAAGAATATTTGAAACATTAGCTGTTCACCGTTTTTCACATAATACGATGCCACTATTTAATTTATTCAAAGTATGTTTATTTGTTTATTGCAATTCTTTCCACTTTAACGAGTTTATAGCGAGACTTTCAATGAAGATATTCTGTTTAGAGAAAAAGAGTTATTGTTGTTAAACGTAAAACATCTTGCGCTCACATCAACATTCGCTCATCTTTCACGTTCTAAATAAATTTACATGTGTTGTTGTTTAGAATTGTGGTTACTATTGGGGATTTACTGCTTGGGTGGCTTATTTTGTTAATCATCCAAAATATACACCAGCATCATTTGGAAATGTTCAAATTTATCTTTCATTAGCTGCATTTCTTGTATGTATAGTTTTGAGAAGAAAAAACAAAATTTATTTTCTTACGAGGGAACCTCTCGAGATGATTAATCGCTTTTGAGCCGATATTTTGCTCACACGTAGGGGTTCTCTAGACTAGAATAACCTTAAGATGATTCGGTTGTCTGAGCTTCTGGAGTCGAGTTATGAATTTTTTTGAAATAAACGCAACAGGCTCACTGAATCCATATGATATCTATCACGGTATACAGAAGTACCGGCGCAAAAAAACGAGATATACCTTCCCTAATTGTACTCGGCGAGTTGAATTAAATGACAAAAACCGCAGCTCTCCATCTCTGTAGGAAAAATGGTTATAACTAATTTATCCTTCCAGCGGAAATCACTGTTTTCCAGCGGATTTTACTTAACTTGTAAAACTTGTCCAGCACAGTTTCTAACGCAGAACATTGAATTTGGTCTCAAATGAAAGAGTTCATTGAGTTCTATCTATATCAATCAAAAAAAATGTATGTACTATCACAGGGTCTGGAAAAAAAAGATTCATGGTTTTCTAGAAAACCTAGAGATCTTGAAATCCTTTTTGAAAATTTGTCGATAACACCAATCAACAACCCGTGCAATTTTGCACAAAATGAGATGTCAACTAAGTTTTCATGAGGTTCCATTAAAAAATACAACGCGGATCAAAAATTTACCATTGAGTGAAAATATCTCAAAGAATTTATGCCAATAATTGTATAAAGCCTATAACTCAGTCATTTAATATGATCAAAAGTTGGTTGACATCTCGTGTTTTGCAGCACTGAAATGGTTGTGGATTGGTGTGGTCAAGAAATTTTCAAAATGCATTTCAAGATCTTTAAGTTTTCTGGAAAATCAGGGTTTTGAAAAATTCATAACTCGACTCCAGAGACTCAGACAATCGAATCAACTTAGGGTTATTTTAGTCTAGAGATGCCCTACATGTCGGCTTAAAAGCGATTAATCAGCTCGCGAGATTCTCTCGTTAGTTCAACTACTTATTTTAAATGATTGTTTTTTTTGTGTCTAGATAAATGAAATGGGTAATTTATCAATTCATTTGGCATTACGTGATTTACGTCCTCAAGGTTCAAAGGAACGTAAAATACCCTATCCAACATCAAATCCGTTTACAAAATTATTTAATTTTGTCTCATGTCCAAATTATACATATGAAATGGGATCATGGATGTCATTCTCTATTATGACACAAACATTAACAGCTCTTATATTTACTATAGCTGGTGCATATCAAATGACAATGTGGGCATTAGGAAAACATCGACTATATAAAAAAGAATTTCCAAATTATCCAAAACGGCGTAAAGCTATCATTCCATTTATTATCTAAACCAAAAACAAAAAAAAAAAATAGAAACATATCTAACAAGACAATTTATATGTGTGTATGTGTGTATGTTTTACCTTTTCTGTCCTACACATATTTTTCCTTTTTTGTGTTTGTTTAAACAAAAAAAATGATCGATGATTTTTTAACAAAATTCCATTTAGAAAACTATTATAAAACACTTTTTAGCACACATTGAATATTTATTATCAGTTTTTTGACAAAACGAACAACATTAATGGGTTATGTTCTGTATCAAAAATATTTTATTACTTTGATTTTTTTTATCATGATTCTCTTTGTCTTTTCACAACAATTTCTAATAGTTCGTTTGTGTTACTCATCGAAACTAGATAAAATAATTTAATAATTTGAATTTTTGTATATTTTAGATTTATATTTCAAATATGAAAGAATTTACAGTTGTTTTATATGCTGGTGGTGTTGATTCACGTATGTCTGAATTAACATCAACAATCCCAAAATGTTTATTACCAATTGGTAATCGTCCACTTATCTGGTATACTCTTAAATTATTAGAAATAAATGGTTGTCAAGAATGTTTAATTTTAACATCACCACAATATCGAACATCACTCGATGATTATTTATCATCATTAACATTAACATTAAAATATGAATTATTAACACATCATCATAGTGGTCAAACATCGGAAGATGATGAAATTGG
>CAJNOQ010005968.1:0-14384 GCA_905250885.1 Didymodactylos carnosus
CTTATTTGGATAAATGAAAAAAAGTGATGAAATAGGTACGAGTTGGTATAGAAAAGAACCAGGAAGTACACGGTTATTAGATTTTAACTCTGACCATAGTTATGCAATGAAACAGAATATCGTTATGGACATGGTCAATAGAATTAAAACAAGCAATAACGAAAAAGTTAACATAAATAGCTTAAAAAGGTTAGAGGAAAGTTTAAAGAACAGTTGCTACCCAAAAAGATTAAGAACAAAAATTTTTCAAAAAGCGAGTAAGAAAATTAATAAAGAGGAGAAGGGAGACAATACAATAGTCATCCCTCATAGACATTTGTTAACGGAAAAAGTAAGAGCACATTTAGCTAAATTTAACATTAAAATCTATACCACTTTAAATCGTAGCATAGGATCAATGCTTAATAAAGCAAGAAAAATCGCGCAGAAAGATTGCGTTCCTGATCAAAAGAACGAATGTAAATGTGGTCAAGACAGTGTATATGGTGTGCCATGTATATGTGGTGATATTTATATCGGTGAGACTTTTATATCGGCTCGTTTAAAAGACGAATAAAAGAGCATATGTGGAAAATTAAACAGAGAGATGTCAAAGGATCAGAGTTAGCACAACATGCAGAGAATCCGGGTTGTTTTCTTAATTTCGATGAAAAGGTTATCTTTGACAAAGAAAAGCACTGGACACGAAGAAAGAAACAGGGAACGGTTTATACTATTGCCAATAACGGTTATAATAAATGCAAAGGAATAAGTCCGCAGTGGAAGTCTACTATCAAGAAGTGGGTCCAACCCAGAACAGGGAAGAACTTTTTTCCGACAGTGGACGAACCAGTTGTTAATTCTGTAGAAATTATAAGTAATACTACCACTAATCAGACCATAACATATAGATATAATTATACGAGCTATAGTTTACGCGAACAAAAGAGGAAAAATTATAAAAAATGACCATAATAATATGTCTATTTGTTTACAATTCTCTTTCCAATATCAATCGGCCAGACTTAATCTGTCCTTCTATGTCGAGAGAGAGAAAATAACCTTTGTGTCTGTAAATATTCTAAAGATGTATTTTAGTTTATTTTATTTCGCTTGTTATTCTTCGATGTTCGTACGAATAAGTATGCCTGGTGAGAGAGAGAGATTAATAGATGTTGTTAAAAAAAAGAAAATGAAAAACAAACTATAAATAGGCATGCAACAATATAAAGTTTAAGCAGTCACTCTATATTTTAAATCTGCACAAGTTATATGAAACAGAATTTTATATAAAGAATAGAATCACATGAAAACAGCGATTTTTTTCCTGTGTTGTTCGAACTTGTTTTTGTGTGACAAAACAAATTATTTGTTTATTTCAATAATAGTTTGTAAAAAACAACATGAGAAACTGTTTCAGTAACCAAAAAAATGGTTTTTGCTTGAGCGTCAAATGATAATTAATGCTGTACATGACAGTCATAGAAGCAATTTTTTTGTGGCATTATACATAAATGGACTTGACATTTTGTGCAGATCCAACATGATTGTTTAGTACATGTTTCATTTTTACAACGATTTGCATTCAATGCAGATACGAATTGTGGTAAATGATTTATTTTATCATAACGTAAAACAGGTGATTCAATTGGTGTTGAATGACTATTTGGTCGATAGAGGAGAACTCTAGCAATTCCAGCTTTGAACCGGAAAAGTCTATCACGACGCCAGTTATTAGTAGCAGCAATTTTTGCATCACTATTTCTATATTTACCAGTATGATTCCATAATATCAGTGAATTGATTACTATAATATCAAACAATCCTTACATACCACTTTTTGCCTTCGCTTTTTTAAAGAGAAAGAAGAAAATTACCTTTATGTACATCAATTTTGACGCATGTACATGAAAAGAAGAGAAAGGAATGCGTATATGTTTCAGTGCATTTCATTTTTTTACTTTAGTAAAACATTCTGTACAAGATAAATGTTTGACAATGATCGAATAAATAGTCAGAAAATTTCTATATTGTAAAATTTTAATCTTTCTAACTTTAATTTTTTTCCGCTTTTTCGTAAAAATCAGCCTTTCAGAAACTCTGAAATATAACTAAAACCTTTCTTAGTATAGCATAATTTGAGCCCGCAAATTTCTGATCAACATGTGACGTCTCCCAGCTCTACTCGACCTTTCTTTGCAAACTTATACAATTTACAAGAAAAGCCCTAAATGATATGGTTTTGAAGTCTAATTTCGTTTATGAAAAAAAAGATTTCTCAAGCTGGCTGTAGCTGTTGACGTCTCCAGAGACTTTAAAAATCGCAGTTATAAAACGTTGAAGTTATATAATTTCGATTAGTTTAGTCGACTGGCACGTGTGTGCCAAGCAAAATCATGTCATTTATGAAAGTTTCACTAAAAACTTAACGATTTTGGAAGCCATTTTAAGCCGCATCCTGGATATTTCTGCCATATTTAAAAAATAGTTACCATAAAGTTAACAAACTGATAGTTGCCGTTATTTCAACCGTAACTGGAAAGGCAGTTACCGTTGTTTTAATGATAACTGTGTTTTCAGCTAGCGTTAAATTAACGCAACGGGAACTTTTACAGTTCTAAGTGATAATGAATATTTAGAGCTTTTCGTGTAAATTCTATAACTCGGCAAAGAAAGATCGTGTAGAGCTGGGAGACGTCTCATTTCGATCAGAAATTTGCGGGTTAAAATTATGCTATATTAAGAAAGGTTTTAGTTATATTTCAAAGTTTCTGAAAAACTGGTTTTCCAGAAAACCGGGTCTCCAAAAGCCAAAAGGAAGAATCGAGCCATTAGTGTGTAGCGCGCGACCCGGCGGTTCGAATGGCGTTTAAATGAGGGTGCTAGCTTTCCACTGAAAGCACCAGATAGGGTTGCAAAATTAGGTCGCACCACCGGGGGACCATCGATTTTTAAATTTCCACAGCATATACGATACGGACGATCAAGGTCTAGAGTACATGTCTATACTTAGTTTGAGTCGATGAATCTGAAAATTACATTGGTGAGATGGGAAAGTAAAATTATGAGAAGATAATAGCAATTTTCTCAAAAGTCAGTTTTGGGCGTTTTTGAGGAGTTGGTAGTATTTTACATTTTTAACCGGGAAAAGTAAGGTCAGATTCGTGATCACTACATAAAACTGCATCTAATGATGTGTCTTTAACCCAAAAATAAAAAGCGTTGATACTTTGAATTTACAAAAAATGTAAAACGAAAAAATCGGTACTTTTCATGTCACTCCTCCCAGATATCCACAGGTGTGGATATTTCATTACTGAACACTTCACTACTGGGGTGGGGGGCGGCAGTATGAGGGTGAGTCACCATACAAGAAGTTTAAGTTGAGCACTTTTGCATGTTATAGATGTATGTTGGGGATCGACGATATAGAACTTTTAGACTTTTAGAATCTGCTGACTATCCTATAACATCCACTGCCGTTGCTAAACTTGAGCTTTTTGTATAGTGACTCATTCTCATACTACTACTCCCATTCGTCCGGGTAGTCCGACTTTTTCTGAAAGAAAGTCTAAAAAGTCTAAATTGCTATGGAAAATTTTTTAAAAACTTCGAAAATTTGAAATTCTTTGATTTCAAAAGTTAATTACCTCAGTCAAGATTCCATAGAAAAAGATTTCTTTTTTACCAATCGAGAGCTTATGAAGTCTCTAAGGTTGGAACAAAATCAGGTTCTGATATAACCCTTCGTTATTTTTGTATATCGATTATCAATGTCCGCGGATGTGTGTGGTAAAGGGTTAACACAAAACAAACCTGACCTCTCCAGCTTGAAGTATATTAAAAAATCTTGGGAAGTACTTCAGGGTCCTTTTTGAACCTTGATCTCTGTAAAACTCCTGAACGGTAACAGTTGGGGACAAAAAAACGTTTTTATTCCCGTAACTCATTAAGCCGAACATTTATGGAACGTTTCGTCAAGATCGAACGTACGGTGTCAGAGATAATTTCTTAGGGGAGCCCTTAATTGAGCGATTAGCGCCGAATTCAAACGCATCAGCTAGCTTCAAGTCACTCAAGCTAGCTTTGACGAGTTAAAAATTGTGTCGGGTAGCTATAAGCGCTCACTTCACGATTTCTTTTCTGCTTGGGATATTAAGAACAGTGGTATTTAGGCTGGGGTGACAAAGTGGGTGTTACTAGGTATGCATCCGGTCGAGCTACCCGATTTCGAGCTACGTGAAATTCGAGCTACCCTAAATTCGAGCTACACGAAAATTAAAGTCTGTTTTTTTTTACTCGAAATTCGACACTATCGAAACACGCTGTTGAAAACTGTTTCTGTTGAATTGCGAAATTACCGCTAAAATAATGTATCCACACGGTGTAGTTGTTTTACGCAAGTATACTATTTCTATCCTTGACAGGTTTAGAATATCGTTATTATCAGATCCACATACAAGGAGAAAAATCGAATCATCTATACCGTCAGCGTGGCCGAGTGGTCTAAGGCGCCAGACTCAAGACAATTGTCTTTCTTCCTATACAGAAGATGTGCGGGTGATCTGGTCCTCGTATGAGGGCGTGGGTTCGAACCCCACCGCTGACACTTTTTTCTTATATAGAGAACTAAGGCTTTATTGTTTTGCAGTGCTTAATAGAACTTTAAAGTCCGGGAAATCCTTGGAGGGTTTCCTAAAAATCCTCATTTCTATGAAAAACAGACGTAAGTAAAAAACGGACCCTTTCAATCCCTAGCTATAGGTGTTATTTACAAATAAAATCGTTGATCGTTAAATAATTTGTTGATATTTTGCTATAGGCTATTGGTCATGGCGGATCTAATAAACATATGCACGGGCATGTGCGGCAAATGCGAGCGCTTATGCAATACAAGTGCAAAAAAAACATTTTTTTGCTACAGGGATTGCTCAAAACCTATCCTATCGACACAAAAATTATGCCATTAGAAAGTAGGACTATCTGATCAAGTGGTTTTCTCAAAGTCGATATTTTTGACGAAAATCGGCATCAGACTCGTGGTCAGATGTCTAGGAGTTGTGAGATATTTGAGATATTTCCTCAATGCGCGTAATATGCGTGGTGAGATATCTGAGAGTTACTTAGGTCATACTAAAAGTATTTGCAGATTAAATCCCGCAGAATGGAGTTAAGAGCCTTTACGTAAGTATTTGTTTCAGGACACTTGTTGGCAGTTTTTTTCGAATTATCTTAATGATTAGTAAATATTCTGATCGCTTCAATTTGTTGGACATAGTCAACTAAAGAAATACGTCGAATATGTGAAGCAAGGTGACAAGTAGCAGATTTGTGACACATAAATGAATTAATATTCCTTGAAGCAGAAACACTATATACGAAGTAGCTGCACCAGTTATAGTTTGACATAGCAAGTTAGACTAAAAACTTTGTCCCGTATCTTTTCTTAAAACAACTAGTCGAACACTTCTTTATTGTGTTTTTAGTTATACAGGTACCACTAAGGCTTCTGTTTACCAGATGTTATAAGTTACTAAACGTTTACTTTCTTTGTGATGTCCCTGCTTATGTAAAATAAATTTGAACTTGAACTTAAAGAACAGACAAATATGCAAATAGGACAGACTGGTAATCACCAGTATTATATCAGTAATTTCCTAACACCACTTGCCAACGAAATGAGAAGGCAAAGATTATCAGACAGTACTCATAACATCAAATTTCATAATGACAAGTCAAACCACATGCTCATAAAAATATTCTTTATACTATCTTGGATCAAAACGTATCACAATTACACCCATCTTATTCTACTGGTTCAGACTATGTAGTTCTCAGGTGCTCTGTCGAACTGATAAACCTAATCAGTCAAATGACCCCTAATTATTGCATTGAGTGCTGTAACAAAGATGATTAATTTCTTAAACCGAAGATGATTCGAAAAACACTTCCAGCATATGCCTTAGAACAAATTGATTATGGGTAGGTAATCATGCTTACTGGCTCAATTATTTCTTGAAGTAGAAACTTCATTAGCTCTATTCTGTAGCGTTTTATCTGCAAATGCCAGTACTGTTGGTATAACCTAAGTAAAAATTATTTGAGATGCTTCCTCAATGTACGTAATGTGCGTAATACGTGTGGTGTGATGCCTGAGAGTTGGTAGATATTTGAGATATTTAAGATATTTACTTAAGGGGGAGCCCATTCCCTCCCCCGCCCTCTGTAGTTTGATATAGTGTGGGCTATGATCTGAAGTGTTTGCCGGACCTTCGTTATCATGTGTGAAAGACACAGTTTAAGAGTAATTCAATAATTAATAATTACCTGTGAGTTCTGAACTCAGTTGAGAAGGCTTAAGAGCGCCCCTCTTCCAAACCTTGTTTCATCAGGAAATGTCCGATTTCGAGAAAAATTCAGTGTTTGTTGGTCATAAGAAGATTTACTTCGGTTAAAAGTTTTAGTTTTCTACCTCGCCTTTTGCTAGTTGTTCTTAAAACAGTTTTAAAATCGAAAGTGTTCGTAATCTTGCAATGTCGCCGCTATTTTATCAAGCTGAAAATCTCGACATGTTCTTGAAATGCAGTTCCTAATTTGGGTAAGATTTTTGAGAACTCATTGTTTTTTTAAAAATCAAAATAGAGTTTTTCGTCAAGATCTGCTTTAACAAAAATTTTCGATTGTCTAACACAGGGCTTAATTTTTATTTTGAAAACTCCTAACTTACCTGTTTTTAATATCCCAAAACATAAGGAATCGCTCAGTTATTGATATTTTGCTTGAGTGTGGTAGTCGGATAGTAGTAGCGTAACGCATAGTAGTTTTTCCACTTTTTTTTTGTTGCTTATATTCTGCTTTTCATCTATATGAAATAATGATTACTGTTATAGTTGTCTTCCCACTTGCTTGTGCTCATTACTAGTTATTTCTTTTCATTTTAAATAAAATAGTTTAAATCAAATATATGTGCATGCATCCATGACGTTTATTCTCAATTTCGCTCAATCAATAGTAATACATATCCTTGTAATTAGATTTTTTATTACGAACACAAAAGGAATATAGAACACTTCGGTACAAGTGTAAAAAATTTGAAAGACATCTTGATTTCGGTTGTGTTTTGTCTTCAGGATGCAGGTTCAAAATGGGTTTTTCGTTTTACAAATCGCTTGTTCTGTCTACATTAATTTTGGTGCAACGTTATATTCTTTAACAACTGAGTATAACCTTCAAAAGCTTGATAGCGTACAAAAACGCACAGCCAGACTTCTAACAGGTGCTGTAAGCAGAACAACAACGAATCTTGCTTTGAATGATTTGTACTGGCTGCCAGTTCGAAAACATTTCCTACAAATGCGTTTATTATTATTTTTCCGAATAGCACAAGGCCTTACTCCTGCGTATTTACGTGACCATGTACGAATGAGTGTAAACAAGAGTACATATCTAACTAAGAGTTGGCAAAAGAAGACAATATACAGTTCGTAACCTCACAAGTAGATTACTAAGTAACACTTTCTTTGCAATATTACGAGTGGCATGGAATGAATTTCTAACTGCGATTAGTTCAGTTTTTAAGATACATCTTTTCAAGCAAAAATTAAATCATTATTTTCATGTTTGAAACGAAAGTCGTGATATAAGAAAACGTTTGCGTATAAATGTTCCTCGTCGTTTTCAGACATCCTATACAAGATGAAGAGTTCATCTTCCTCCTCTAAACCAATGTTTAAATGAGAGAAATGTTTTAAAAAGCAGTGATACTGGTTTGTGTGCTTGCGGTAGAAGTGAAAATCTGATCCATTACTTGTTTCATTGTTGGCGCTATGATGCAGACGGAAAAGTTCTATTTGATTCAACTAACCATTTAGGTACCTTAACATTGGATCTTTTGTTATTAGCAAAAACCTTTAAGTCTAAATGAATTGAAAGAAATTCATGATGCTGTTGATTCTTTTATTGATAAAACCAGGCGGTATTCTACCTGTCTAAAAAGAATTTTTTTCTCAGAACATTATCCTTTTTCTCTACCTCTCATGCGCCATTGACTGCCCATAGAGCTACAGCTTATACGTACTCGTAAAGAGGGTACATGTGAGACTTATTTTCTTATTTTCCATTCGTTTTTGTTTTCCGTTTTCGGGTTTTCCACACTTTTTTTGTTGCTTATATTCTGCTTTTCATCTATATGAAATAATGATTACTGTTATGGTTGTCTCCCCACTTGCTTGTGCTCATTACTAGTTATTTCTTTTCATTTTAAATAAAATAGTTTAAATCAAATATGTGTGCATGCATCCATGACGTTTATTTTCAATTTCACTCAATCAATAGTAATACATATCCTTGTAATTAGATTTTTATTACAAACACAAAAGGAATATAGAACACTTTGGTACAAGTGTAAAAAATTTGAAAGACATCTTGATATCGGTTGTGTTTTGTCTTCAGGATGCAGGTTCAAAACAGGGTTTTTCGTTAAGATCTGTTTGAACAAAATTTTCGAGTGTCTAACACATGGCCTCCCTAGCGAAAGTGCTCATACTATGAGTACGACTTTACTCATAATTCGTTCATGAGAACTCATTTGAGTTCTACTAACAACTTCTGAGTATTTTTACTCAGTGAGTACTTAGTTACTATGTGAGTAAACTTACTCAGAAAATATTCATTCACCATTTTGTTTTGCAATAATGAACTGTATAAAGAAAACAGAATTTAGTAAAGAAACATAGAATATTCGTATGATATTTTTCTTGCTGATCTCTCTGTATATAGTCAGAGATGGACTCGTCTGTGAATAGATTTCTGGTCCAGCTCTGGCTGCCTGAGATCACTCCTCTATAAGAATATACCAGATGGGCAATACTCATGAGTATTTTGCCAAAAATTATATGCTTACTCAACAATACTCTGGTATGACTACTCAAAGTCGTCCTTACAATACTCATTACGCGCTCTTGAATACTCAATGATTACTCAGAATGTATGAGTACTCGTTCGGTTTTTGTAGCAGAGTACTTTTTGAGGCATGAGTACATTCACTAGGGTTGTCTTTTTATTTTGAAAACTCCTACTTACCTTTTTTTGATATCCCGAAACACAAGGAATCGCCCAGTCACTCATATTTTGTTATTTTGTGTGGTAGTCGAACAGTAGTAATACAGCTGCAGTACCACTATCAAAAATTATTATTCTGTTTGTTGATAGATTGAAAAACATGGGTGATAACGTAGCGCATTTTATTGTTTGTTTATTCCTATGAGAGGCTCTTTATTTTCTTCTAATACGGAATAATGTAGAATAAAAAGAAAAGAAAAGTATGGGTGCATGTACCCATTACGTTTATTCTTAATTTCCATGTTTATGCAATTCGGTTTCATAGCTGTCATCTATTTAATTATTGCTGTATGTATCACTGCTCGGTAAACTCTATGACCTAAACTATAGCACTTTCATTTCTATATGCGACGATCGTTGCTTCAGCTGTCAGTTTTGATTGTTAATGGTTTTTATACGAAGGCAAAAACAACATGAATCTGTTAGTAGATGCTTTTTTCTATATCAATCGCCTTTAGTAGAGTTATTAAAAATATTCTTACAGATAATAAACAAACAGACAAACAGAGGAGAGAAGATAAGTAAGGATCGATTGAATTCCATCACTGCAGAAGCTGGCTATTATTTCCTTATAGAAAATAGCAGATTTCTGGATTTTATAAAGAATCCATTCGTTGATCCGCAGCACTACGATCAACGATAAGTTTCAATATGGTCGTGTTACTGTTATTGCTTCTCGTTTTCACGTCAGTCAGTCCAGGAAAACAATATTTAAACTAACTCTCTTGTTTTCATTTATCAGCAAAGGTAGAAGGACTTCAGACTTCTGTCTTGATCGCTCACAAGCCAAGCCTAGTCGAGTGCGACTCTTGCCTGTTCCCAAAGGGTGAAGAAGCAGTTTAAAAATATTTGAGTAGCAGCAGCAGTTTTATAGTATTCGAATAGTAGAATTCGAATTTATGTTCGAATAATACTAGGTAATCTTGGCCAAGGAGATTTTTCGATTTCAAAATAATCACTATCATGAAGGCCTCAGCATTGTGTCAACCAGTTCACCATGATGTGGGTGTTTTTTCAAATTCTCTTTAGTAGCAATAGACTCAGCATAGTTGGAAGTCACGGGTGTCCCAGAAATAACGGCGCCGTTCAATTTGCAGTCATCTCTTTCAGTTTTTGAGCTAGAGACCTAATTCTTTTTTCAGAAGATGAGCCTTGAAATTCTCTACAAAAACATACCTAAACTATAATTTCGGAACTTCAATCAAGACAACTAAGCCCATTAGATGAAAGTCGAAAAAAATGAAAACTTTTCCAACTCACAATTTTGTCTGACTCGACCTTTTTCTTCTGCTGCTATCTCCGCTAAAAAGTGTTGTTGCAAACGTGAAAACTCAGTTTGTGTTTGGTACTTTCAAATGTGCTCTTTCTCGTGGTCTGTAGAAAGTTTTTTTAGAGCAGATGGTGTACTGGAGAACGAAGTTACAAAAATACGTCAAAAGTTGACAACCTCCCCGTTTCCAGCAATGTGCTCAAGTAAGACACGGAAAACATGATTGAAGTTTTGATTTTGCAGTTAGATAGAGAAGAGTAATTATTTCTGTTTAAAACAAAACAAATCCGGTCGAAAAACCTTTTATTTTGATGAAGTTATGGGACTTTTACTGAAAGCACTGCTATACTCGAGATTTAAAAAATTAATGAAAAAATGCATGACAACCGATAGAAAAATTATTATTTTCCCATGGTTTTTGATGTGAAAAAATTTGAAGTTTAGCCAAAAGATAGAGCTACAAAATAGCTAATTCAGTTTTTCTTACTTTGCTTTCCGACACGATCGACAACTATTCGACTAAATCAGTGCGTGGCAACCACGACAAAATCGGCGCTCAACAGGGCGCTGATCAGGCGTCAAATATGTTAACACAAGCAATAATTTTTGAGAATCAAGAGCAGCTGAGAATCAAGTTGTCTTGATATTTTTGTAGAGAATTTCAGGGCGTATCTTCTGAAAAAAGAATTAGGTCTTCAGCTTAAAAACTGAAAAAGATAACTGCAAAATAAAACGGCCCCATTATTTCTGGGACACCTGTTATATATCGTGAAATTTTCATCTCGTACAGACACATCTTTCTATATAGTGAAAGACTTCTCATAGGAGCACTCATAAAGGGTGGCCCAGAAGTCCTGATCCGATTTGTATAATAAATTTTTCTATAGTGAAACAAGTGATAGTAAATTTGTCTCTATGAAGAAAAGATGCAGTCAAAAACGCTCTACAAGATGACTATTGATTAACCCCATTAGCTCATCTAGTAAGAATGTTATAGGCTTAGAAATGTGCTTCACAAAAAAGAAAACCAACCGTGAACCCGGTCCATATGGTGATGCTTTCAGTAAAAGTCCCATAACTTCATCAAAACAAAACATTTTTCGATCGGGTTTGTTTTGCTTTGATCAGAAATGATTGCTCTTCTCTACCTAGTTGCAACATCAAAACTTCGATCACGTTTTCCGTTTCTTGCTGGGTACACTGTTGGAAACGGGGTTGTCGATTTTTCACATATTTTTGAAACTTGATTCTCGAGCACACCATCTGCTCGAAAAGTCTTTTTACAAACCACCCAAGCATAAAAAAAAAATCTAGTATCGCCCGATTCAGCTAGATTTCTAGATTTTTACTCGATTACAACTATTGGGTAACGACAGTGGAAATCTAGTAATCGGGCGATTACCAGATTTTTTCTAGTTGCAACTATCGATTTATCGCCCCATAATCGGTCGATTTAACTATTGCTAGCTGCACAAGCAGACGCGTCTAGTTAAAAGTCCCTTTTCCAACTAGTAATCTAGATGGTAACTAGTCGTATATCGGCCGATTACAGACGAAATGTATCTAGATTTTTCCTATAGATGATTTTTGCTAGGGCACAAGAAAGAGCACGTTTGAAAGCACCCAACACAGATTGCGTTGTCGCTTTGCTCCGCTTTTTTATGGAAATAATAGGAGAAGAAGAAGGTTAAGTAAAACAAACCAAATTTACAAAGTTTTATTTTTTTGAATTTATTTTAGAAAACTGAATCATGATAAATAAACAATTTTTATCGGTTGCATTGAAAAAGTGGCAAGCATTAAATGCATCAATTATATTCATTCTATTCCTTGCTCTTTTTATCGATTGGATTTTAACGACATGTATTGGTAAGCAATCTATCTATAGTGTGATGTAGAAGAAAATAAAAAAAATTTTGATCATTTCATTTGAATTGTTAATAAGGGTATCTTTTTTTCGAAAGTGCCAATTATTCCTGATTATCTTTTTCAAATTGAACATCAGAACGATCAAGTTAATAATTGTTCAAATTCAACAACACATATGAACTGTACAATAATACGAAAAAATTATACAGCAGTTGAAAAAGACAACATTATGAAAGAGGTAAGAGTAAGAAAGAGAAGCATAAATCTGTAGTATTTCTTTAGAATATAATTATTTTTTAGATAAAAATGATGAGATCAGACAAAACAAGCATACAGATTGACAGTATCTAAAAGCTTGACAACAACTAACTAAACTTTCACTTGTGTAAATCGTTTAGAGCGTGAGAATTCTGCTTAGAAAGAACGACCTTACTCCTCTAAACTAGGACTGTAAAAGTTCCCGTTGCGTTGATTTAATGCTAACTGAAAACACAGTTATCGTTAAAACAATGGTAGTTACCGTTGAAATAACGGCAACTGTCAGTTTGTTAACTTTATGGTAACTATTTTTTAAATATGGCAGAAATATCCAGGAAGCGGCTTGAAATGGCTTCCAAAATCGTTAGGTTTCTAGTGAAACTATTGAAACTTCCATAAATGACACGATTTTGGTTGGCACACACGTGCCAGTCGACTAAACTAATCGAAATTATATAACTTCAACGTTTTATAACTGCGGTTTAAGTTCTCTGAAAGTTTTAACAATTTTAGTGGACAACTAACGATTCTGGAAGCCATTTTAAGCCGCTGACTGGATATTTCTGCCATACTTAAAAAGTAGTTACCACAAAGCTACCTAACTGATAGTTTCCATTATTTCAACGGGAACTGGAAATGCAGTTACCGTTAAAACAACGGGAACTGGGAAGGCAGTTACCGTTGTCGATAACGACCGAAGATGTAACGATAACTTTTACAGTCCTACTCTAAACGGAACAGTACTCACATTCCACCCTATTCGAAAAAAATGTCTCATGCGCATGCAATGTGTATCCTTCAAGAAATGTTACATTCACAGATGCATAGGCGTAAATTGAGTAGAAAAGTTATATGTCTGTGCTAACGAGGTTCTCACGTTTTACTAGTCTTACCCCGGTGAATATACTCATACTGTGAGTACGACTTTACTCAAATATTGTACCAGAGCACTTAGTGAGTATTTCAGTACTCATGAGATACTGAGAAAATGCTCATTCACCGTTTTATATCGCGCGAATGAAGCTAAATGAGAGGCAGATCATACTGTAAAAAAAATATGGAATTGTTCTTCTTTATCTTTTGGTCACTGATGTTTCTGAGCAAAATCAGAGATGTGCGCATCTACTGGCTAAACTCTAATTGTCCGGCGGTACCTTGCTCACGAATAACGAATGGAAAAATGTTCAAAAATACTCATGATTATTACGCCAAATCTCCTATGAGTACTCAACAGATTCTTACACGAGTACGCTTCGCATTTTTTCTATATGAGTACTCATGCTTAACTACTAGAAATAGTTTTAAAAGATAATAAAATCTTCTTTATACATTTTTCTATGAAACTTTGATGAAAATCACGAGCAGCGTAGCTGCCAAAAGACATTGAAAAAAGAAAGTTACTGAGTCTGACTGAGTATTTCTAAGATTCATCCAAAAATTTACTTTTACATTACATGTATATTTTTAGTACAACTTCCGTATAGGACTTCTTCTTAGCTCAAAAGTATTGGTTGAATTAGCCACAAGTCCGTTTACTGGTTATATTTCAAGCAAGTAAGTTATGTAAATTTTTAAAATTGAAATAAGGGTACGTTTTGGATGAGTAAGTGATCTACACTGCTGTAACCTAGAATTTAACTGAGAGAGAGTCGAAAAAATGAATTTCATTGATTTCCGTTAGTGCATCTAACAATGTTTAAGAAAGGAGTAGTATCGATAAGTCGGTTTTTCGTTTCAAAACATTTCCGATTGAAAGTCAAATATTTGGAATCAGCGTCGAATTCTGGACAAAATGGGTGATTCAGATATTTTTTGAAAAAATTTTATTTTTCGCCTGCCAAATCTGCCCCCGCCCCCGGGCCCCCCTGGGGTGATTAGACAGTTATGG
>CAJNOQ010005969.1:0-14382 GCA_905250885.1 Didymodactylos carnosus
TCCACAGTTGACAATACCAATGCGTTAAAAGCTGAAAATGTACAGGCATGGAATTAGGCAGCTGAACTGATTGAGTATGACGACTACGATCTCGATTTGCTCTCTTTTCTAAAACTTTCGAATGAGTTGGTTAACGAGAACTCTTTTATGAGCAAAACAGGTGTCGTGAGGGAATTCCATGCATTAGCAGCTTTTTCTAGTGCTCTACAAACTTTGCAAATGTTCTAGGACCAGACATATTTCGAAAAAAAGTTACTGCAATAAAGCTACAGACTATCCTTTTCTGGAAGCGAGGCGGCTCGGCAGAATGTTTATCATATTTGAACGTAAAGTGATAGAGACATGCCGTTTTCACCGTTGGACAGAGAACATCGAGGGGCGTAAACATATGCAAAAACTAGGCTTTTAGGTAAGGTGTACCAAGGTAAGCCTTTCGATACAAAGTATACGAGACTGCCGTTCTTGGACAGTACAGTGGATTTTGATTTTCAAACAGTGTAGTCGATAGCCCAAATCGAGATCTACAATTCTAGACCAGTCTTAAGTCTCTATCTCTTACGATTCAGGAGCCATACGCATTTTTCCGAGAGTCCCAATTTCGGTCAGTTGAGTTTGGATGCTACTAAAATGAGTCAGGTAATCGGCCAGGCTGAGTCGGGTGGGGATGTTTATTTGTTGGTTTCAACCCAACCTAAAGTCACTATATCAAGAATTTCGAAATATCCCTTTACACGCAACATAGCGGTAGAATGCTTTAATCTAAAAAAATGAAAAATGCTCTAAAACGAGATATATTCTGGAAAGAAGTCTGATATAAAAGTTATCGAGCATAAAAGGTGCTTTCAAATCATCTTCTTACTTTCAGTTAAAAATGCTCAAATGAAAAGAAACAGGTGAAATGACTCCGTGACGGAATTACATGTTGCGACGGAACTACATCATGTTTTTCCTTTCTTTTGAGGTGAGTTTTTCGAGTGATGTTTTTCGAGTCGAGTGAGGATGTTTACTTTTAGTTTCAAACCAATCTAAAGTTGGTTCAGTCTGGCCGATTACCCGTATGTTGACTCATTTTAGGAACATCCTTTGTATCGAAGGGCTTATCATGGTACTCCTTACCTAAAAGCCTAGTTTTTGCACATATATACGCCCCTCGGTTAAAACTGCAGGTCTCTATCACTTTTTCAGCAGGATTCTGAACGTTTTTCAGCTTTGTTCGATCGGAAAGCAAAGAACTTCCGAATTCACTCGTGAAATACAGTCACTCAATCGTTTAGAAGATCAGTTTTACAACCACTGAATAGTTCCAAAAATCCAAAACAGAGTTGAGAATAAAAATTCAAAAACCCAACTTCACCCTCCTAAAAAAACGTGAATATGAGCTTTTCCTTTTTCTTCTTTTGCTCGTGAATCACCTCCGACTTCATATCCATCTGTTAGCAAATCTGCGAACTCCCTGAGTCTTATGAGAATTTAAAAATGCTAAGCTAAGCACATAATCTGATAGTTCAAAGTGCCTTCTATTAGAATCGATCATCACTATCTGACTGAGAACTTTCTTTTTGACTATAGGGCTTATTGATCAAACATGCTGTAAATATTGTGGTAATGTCATGCTGTAAAGTCAATTTTTGATGGTTTTTGAAAACCACTTGTGAAAGCTTAAATAAATTTTAGGGTGAGTCGATTGACACCACTAAGAGGTGTCACCAAGGACTTTTGACACCACCGAAGGGTGTCACCAAGAGCTGTTGACACCTCCAACCTCCAGTACATGAAATAAAGCGTGAATATTTATCCAACGTAGCATAAGGATTGTTAAAGTTTCATGCAATGAATTTCACCGAAGTTCAGCTATATCTAAAGTGCATTGATGTCATTATATGAAATACACTTTTCGCACAGTCTATATACTATTTGGAGGTGTCAATAGCCCTTGGTGACACCTCTTAGTGGTGTCAATAGCGATTCCGTAATTTTTAATGGAAGTGCAGCGGGCATCTATTTTAATAGAAGGAACTTTGGACTATCAGATTATGCACTTAGCGTGGTATTTCTGACAGAGAGATAAAATACAAGTTATTTTCAATTCTAAAAGTTTTTCCCAATAAAAGCAATATTTTGAAAGCTTTGCGATTCCACATTTTGACAGAGCACATTACGGTCAGAGCACAATCAGATTTGACCTTGAAGATCGATATAAGAGCCATTGCATGTAAGTCTCGACCGACGTTGCTCAATCGATGTTCTCAACATTTTTTCAAGCTTGGGAACCCTTTCAGTCCAACATTGTGATGAATTTTGGCAAAAGGAGTGTAAGCCTTGTTTTCTTGCAAAAGTATATATATGTATTTGATAAGAAGAATAGGAGAAGTGATGATATGATCTAACCGGAGGTGAAGATCATAACAGGAAGGAGTCAGAAAGTTGTATCGTTGCTGGGATATTTAAATTTTGCAGGGTGCCTCGTAAAATACGTATTCCGCCAACTTTAAATTCTCATAGCTCAGTAACGACAGATTAATGAAAGTTATAAACTATATCGTAGATAGCAGATACTGTCTACTACAAAGCCATACAACCGCGAGCTCAAAACATGCTATTGTTATTTTCTAATAGATAGCACACTAAGCGCCCAAATTCAGAAGATGTACAATTAAGTTTTTAGCACCCATTTCAATACAGACAATTTGAAAGTGGTAGTTTTTAAAAATTCGTAAAAAACAGTTCGCTATACAGCTTTTTTGCAAGGAATCCAATGATAATACGAGATCAAGTTGATTCTGCTATTAACTGTGCAAGTTGTGGCTGGGAAACCGTTCATCGGTTTGTTTTTTGATGGATTTTCAGATAAGTCGGCTTGAATAATAACAATAACAATAATTACTAACAGTATACAGAAGCAACATAGAACTGATCAGTAACCACGTTTTGTCTGAAAATGACACGTTCAATAATTTCAAAATCTTCTAACAATAATTAGATCGTTAGAAAAGCTAAGTGATTTCGCTGCAACATCAATGGTTGCGAAGTTGGATTTTCAGACGGAATATATTATGACGCATTTATGAGTATTGAACGGTAAAAGCCAATGTTCTGTCCACTAATATACAGCGAAAAGATTTTTATTAAGGCTTATCGTAATTTGTTTGAGATCTTTATCGCTTTTATACAAAAGAGTATCATGGGCAAAAGGAAGTACTATGAGTGTCATTTGTTTCTGAAACAACTGTTTTATTCAAATATGTTATTAATTACTTTACTTGAAATAATTTTTCATTCATACTGTACCTACAAAACTATTTTTCTACAAAACAATCTTTTAAAGAACATTGTATAAACTTGATGCAAAATTTCCTTTTTTAGTCATACCATGACACCCATGTCATCCACATTATAAATTGTTTTAAGTGTCAAACAAATTTATTATCAAACCTTGAAAAAACAGATACTTCATATAAAATAAATATTAACTTCGAAGGTAAATAATTGATACTAACTTAACTTAAAAGAAAAATTGTATTGGATTGTTTGTTGGCTTGACATAAAACAATCCATACAACTTTTTGACAATGATACTTAATGAGAGAAGAGCATAGAGTTTCGTATTTTATTCGTTTTAATCTTCCTTACCATAATAGTCCTTAACTTAACTAATTATGAAAGAACAGGGTTATAGGTTGCTCGATAAAATCTTTTATCAGAAAATAAATGCTTTTCTGGCGTCTTTAGCAGTTATTTGATAGAGGCAATTTTTTGTCTATTTGACTAATTATCACGTCGACCCTTTCAGTTTCTCTCCAACCGGCTTACAATATTTGACTGATAGAAATGGCAGTTGATTCAATTCGAAGTCAAAGTTCATTAGGGATTGATTAATAATCAATTTTGTCTCAAAATGACATTTTCAATGTTTTAAAATCATCTGACAATAATTGGATTGTACGCATGCTGTTCACAAGAAATTTAGTACTAACAATGTCACATGGCCACTTTATTGTTAATTTGATTTGCATAGAAAAGTATTGAAGTTCAAGTTTACTTTCAAATGCAAAATAGTTCAACTGCTAGTCTATATTTTAAACTAGTGTCGTTTTTGTTATCAGTATTCTGAGTGACAACTTTATCAGTTCTGTTTTCTGGATGTGCACGTTTTTTGGAAAATCTGTGTTCTGATGAATATGGTGAAATATACTTATGGTAATTTATTGTAACTGTGAAGAAAATCAAACTATGATACGTTTGGAAAAGGCTATTGAATTATCGACAGAAAACTCGTTCTGGTGTAACTTTTGGACCGCTATCAATCTTCTGCAGCAAATAGCATCACACGAGACGATATGGCTGGGCTTTTGAAGTTTACGAATGATCAAATCGAGAACTTCATTAAGAAAGTCACATGTCAATAGTATATGAAACTATACGAAACTTTGACTAATGGATAAAAAAAATCGGTTCGTTACCGCTTAAAGTTTTGTATCAATCCCTATTGGGTTTCGTCCTTTATCCACGAAACAGTTTATAGTTTTGAGAGACCATAAAGGTTTCGTAGTCGAAGTACGAAACCTTTAGGGTCATACAAAACTTAAAACGGTTTCGAAATCATTGCATTAGTCTATACCTTTTCAGATTTTGTAATAAACCTATTTTTTTGAGAGGGTACCATCGTAACATCTGCCCGATATGTCAACATATGTAAACGTATACACCAATATTCAACGACACCAGACACGTGGAGTGAATACATTCAACCACATTATCTATCATAGTATCCCTAAAAATGTTTATAAACAACAGAAGATGCATACCTGTCAAACACTATTCAATTTTTCTTACACCAATAAATCATCTTTTTTGTTCGAAAAAGAAATTTATAAGTGCTTCAATCAATCAGTCTTCCTCTGTCTATGACACCAAGGTCTAACACATAGTCGTGTGCAAATTCATTTGTACGTCTACTATAACAACAACCACTCGTGGCGTCCTTGTGCGGTAAACTTCATATTCAAACAAAGACAATGAAACTTTCTCTTTTCTTTTGCGCAGAATAAAACATAAAGAGTTTTAATTTTCTAATAGAAGCCTAAAGAAACCTTTGTTGTTTCTTTGAGAAGAAAAGTTTATTTTTCTGTTTCTTCTACGTTGTCGAGCACATACTATACAAAACCGCCACTAATTGAATATCATCACCACAACCACATCGTTTTCTTCTTGCATTTCTTTCCATGTCGCCGCTCTTTTCCCCTTCGTGACGATGACAAAAATAACTGACTGTTTAAACTCCTCTGAAACAAAAGATAATCGAAACAATTATCCACAAACTTTGTTCTAATGTTTTTGCATATTGCAGCACAATTGACGCAGAAACGAGAAGAAAAGACGTTCACCGCAAAAGTGACACGTAAAAAAAAAGAGTTGTTCAGAGAGAAATTAAAATGGAAAGGAAAAATGAAGCAAGTCTACAAGTTGGGAGTCTTTTCCAGTCAAAAGCATAAGAGCCCATTTACTTGCAAAAGGCGCTTTTTCCTGCTTTCACGACGTTCGTAGAAAAGGCATACCCGTGGGACTATTTCGGCTTTCTACGACGGTCTGAGTGTGTAGCTTCCTTCAGTACTATAGCCGGACTAACGGTATCTAATCTCCTGAGAAACATCCTAGTCAAGATAATTGTCTTATTATAAGTATTCGTATAAACAACTTACTTCTGAATTTAGAAATTAGTGTGCGTTTGGTGTATTATAAGTACGAAATTTTCTTTTTATTTCTGCTTTCAATTATTCGCGAACAAGCAACATATATTAAAAAAGAGTGTTGTTGTGGTGATGATGCTATTCAATTTGTGGTAGTGTTATATAAGATGTGGTCGACAGCACAGAAGACACACAAAATAAGCCTTTCTTTTCGAAAATCAACGCAGGTTTGTTGAGACTTTCTTTTCGCGGAATGAAAAATAAAGAATTTTTGGTTTCGAACTGCAGAATTTTTTCTCGTTTCTCTGAGAAGAAAAGTTTATTTTTCTCTCTTCTTCTATATGTTACTTTTACATGAATAATCGAAAGTTCATATTAAAAAAGAAGTCTGTGAATGTTATTGAATGTTTTCACCCTTGAAATTTATAACTTACTTTTGAATTTGGAAATTATATTTACTGTTTATTTATAATTTATAGATTGAAACGTAAGTTTTCTATCAGAGTGATTAAGAAAAGGCTGTTTTGAGTCGACCGGTTGCGTACAGCTCAATGGTATTTACGGCTTCGTTTGACAAGAGGACGCGACATGGATCTTTTCCTAGACAATGGCGCGATATGAATTTGACTCGAAAAGACTTTCAACTACTAGACATGCTCCATTTTACATTTCGCAATACATAATAATTTTAGAAATACTTCTCTGCCAAGGGAATTCAAAATTTTGATCGTATTTCATTACCATCTAGGGAAAGGCCGTTCACTTTCTTGGCGAACGTCTTTTCTTCTCATTTCTGTGGCAGTTATGCTGCAATATGCAGAAACTGTAGAATAAAGTTTGTACTGTCGGTTCTAATTAGTTTTATTTTGCATGTATAGAGATCTTTGCCGCTGAGTCGTTTCAGTCTTTGCTTATCACCATAGTTTGGGTGACGGTACTTTTCATTTTATCCAGAATCTTACTCTGGAGATGTGTACGATTTGCAGTAATATGTTTACGAGCTCGATCTATACTAACTTCGTATTTGATCTTATCGAACTTGAGTGTTTCTCGACACTTTTTCTTCAGCGTTCGGCAGCTGTTTTAATTTCAAAACGAGCGGCGACATGGAAAGAAATGCAAGAAGAAAACGATGTGGTTGTGGTGATGATACTCAGTTAGTGGCGGTTTTGTATAGTATGTGCTCGACAACGTAGAAGAAACAGAAAAATAAACTTTTCTTCTCAAAGAAACAACAAAGGTTTCTTTAGGCTTCTATTAGAAAATTAAAACTCTTTATGTTTTATTCTGCGCAAAAGAAAAGAGAAAGTTTCATTGTCTTTGTTTGAATATGAAGTTTACTGCACAAGGACGCCACGAGTGGTTGTTGTTATAGTAGACGTACAAATGAATTTCCACACGACTATGTGTTAGACCTTGGTGTCATAGACAGAGGAAGACTGATTGATTGAAGCACTTGTAAATTTCTTTTTCGAACGGAAAAGATGATTTATTGGCGTAAGAAAAATTGAATAAATGTTTGAATAGCAAGTTTTCGCCAGTTATGCTGGTCGTAATTATCTAGAAGTAATGAAATGTTTTTCTGGATAACCATCTGATAAAGCATCAAGTATTGTATACATTTAACTGTATTTTCTACTGATGAGGCATCAAAGGAAGGAGAGATTGTAAAAATGTCGAGTGCTAAATGAAACTCAGTGCCAGCAGATATGTTCGACAAAGTTTCGCACGTTCAAACGAGGTTTTTATTTTTTTGTTTTTTTGGCGTCACTAAAAGCTGCAAATCCAATATATACTTATCGTCATCTTTTCTTTTATGCACATAGTAATGAAAGTGAGACTTAATAAAAGAAAACGTGCCATTTCCTTAGGCTATGACTACGTTGTACATGACGGTCGTGGTGGTTTTTGTGCACTTGAACGTTAATATTTCAGCATTGATACCTGATACCTTCAGCATGTTATCTATCCAAGCCGGCCAGTGACGAAGTATACGTGTCTGTGAAAGATAGTTAATAAACATTGGATATAGCACAGGATCTTGGAGACCGTTTTGTGCAACACCGGATGTTACAAGAACGCGGGCAGAAAAAGATGAACAAAGTTTTACGGTTTCACGTTCAGATAAGTGAAACGAAAACCACGGAGGAAAACGACCTGACACATACCAGCAAGGTACAGTTTATGGAAAAGACTTTCATCAGGTATATGACCATAAGTTTGTTTAAAATCAAAATAAATATCAACAATTCTTTCACAATCATTTGGAGATTTGAAGCTGTTATTAGTAATGAAAACTAACGTGTCCACAGCAAAGCAGTTTGGACGAAAGCCAAACTAACAGTTTGATAAAAAGTATGTAGTTGACAAAACAGGCATTAACTGGCTGTTAAGGACATTGTACTGTGAATGAGTTAATTGCTTTTGTTCACTCAGTATATATCACAGCATGGATAAGTGCAGTAACAAGAGCCGTTCGTTTAGAAGTTTGCCAGATATTTGATAAAATTTGGTTAACAGGTTAGCGACTACATTGCCATACTAATAAAGGGTTTTAAACTTTATACAGCAATTATTGTCTGCAGGGCTATGAAATAGAGCATCTAATCTTCTATCGTAATAGACTAACTAAACAATTGAATTTAGTCATTACGATTTATCATTAAATATTTCAAATTAAATAATCTCTAAACGTTATTGACACGCTGATGTCGATTGGGATGTCATATAGTGTTAGCGTCCTTCTCTTCCTTTGATGCCGCGATTTATCTTGCAAAATCCTAGACTTTCAATCAAGACAAGAATAATAAAAAATTATTTTTGCATGAAAAAATAATTTATGAGGTGATGTTTGTCAAGAAGAAAAACAAGGTATTTTCACCATCATCTATTTCATACAACACGAACATGAAAATGTTCTTCTTTCACACAACAGATTAGAAAAATTAAAGTTTTCGCCTTTTCTTCGTTCTTTTTACAATTTTCAATGTCGAACTATTTTGTTATTGAGTAAATGTACTTTTGATCATCAACATTTTCAGCATCCCGATACTCGCTCTACTATAACTAGTGTTGTTGTCCGTTCGATCGAATTGCTTTATTTTATTCATTCTTCTTGTGCACCATATTTAATAATAATCACATTTCATCCTTATTTTGCTGATATTCCCCTCCGTATTTTGCTTACTAAACTGTTGATTCGTCAGCACATCGATTTTTACCTGCCTCGCTTTTAATGTTCAGTAGTGGTTGCAGTCTTCTCTGAAAAGGAATGAAATAAAGAACAGTACACAAAATATAGTTCGCATCTTATGCACACGGCACAGAATCAAGGATTTGAAATTAGAACTTGTCACAGTCCTTATAAAGCATAACTTATTCTACACTTTGTTTCTATCTTTTTTTATACATAGTGTTTTATGATGTTATTTAATTTTTGAAAAGTGATTTATTTTAAATAAAAAATCGTTTTAACTCTGCATTAATAATTTTTACTATTTTTATGGTCTAACTGGTTTGTTATTTGTACGAAGAAAAAAATATCGGACTGTCTTTAGAGGTTATACGTATAAACGTCATACTTTTCTGTTCTCTTTCTGTAACGTCAAACGAGAGTTCATTTCTTTTCTGTAACGTTTTTTACGTTATGCCTATAGTAGTATTTCATTCGAGCGAGAGGAGAATGTACATGTCTATTAGATGATCTACTTCATATCCATGTAGACAATAATTGCTATATAAGATTTGAGAAACTTTATTAGTATGATTAAAAAAAGTAAGAAAAAATGGCATAGTGACAACTACATTATAACAATCATGAATAGTACGATGTATTCGTGTACATTGTTTATTTTTTGTCTTGATGTTTTTCAATACCATCACCAAAACGAGCAAATTTTGTATTTATTGCCATACTTCTATACTCTTGACTTTTTAAATAAGGTTTTAATTCTGGTATTTCTTGAAATCTTTTCAAATAATTTAAAACCTATGGATATTCTTTCCATGAATCATTTGTCATTAACCAACAATCATCAATATATTCATAAAACTGAAAATCAGCGGTTAAATCATTTGATATTAACCATTTTTTATTATCTTTACCTAAAAATTTTTCTGATCTAATTTTTCTAAGTCTGTTAATGGTCCATTGATAAATATTTGTTTGGCTTCTTCAAAACCTTCAACTGGACCGTATGCAACTTTATTAAATTCTGTACGTAAATCAAATAACTGATCAATTAATAATTCACAGATTACTATCTCTTTTTCCGTTTTACCCATCATATTAAATTTTCGTCCTAAATGGCGTAAAATGACTTTGCTTTGTGTTAATTTTATATCACCGTCAATTAAATACGGCAAATTTGGAAATGGATTTATTCGCAAAATATGTGCTATAGAAGTCAAAGATAGTTCTCATCATACGGTGTTATTCTTCTTCTGTACATGGCTAGATGATGATGCTAAATCAAGGCAAATGTTTGTTTTACTTTTAACCATTCACTTGCATAATTTGGACCATCTTGAAATGCATACGTTTGATTTATAAAGGGCGTTTTTGTATAACGTAATATCATACGACTCGGTTCAATCAAACCACAAATGTTCCAATAGCCAAGTATCATTTGGTCGCTTTTAGGTTCTCTTGATGATGTTGTTATGATGCGTGATGGTGCTTAGTAGATCTAAAAAATGCAGAATATTAAGACATCAATCGTTTCTGCATGTTGGTATATGAACGCAGTAAATTTCTGAGTCAAGAGAAAACCGACAAGTGAAAAAATGTTTAGTTGGATCTAGGTATAACACCTCACTTTCCTCAGAGGATAAACAATGATAAAAGTCGTCAAAGTCAATCTGACAATGCAGAAAACTTGCGAGAGATGAATAATATTAATAATAGTCATTTGTTCGTTTATCTCTCTTCGCGGTGAGAGACATTAGATTGTTTTAAAACATAGTTATCGCTAAAAGAGCAAGTATTTGTTATCTTTCTCTTCTCTTTCCTAGCATTCTTTTTCCACTTGAGAAGAGAAATAAAACTCATTATTCTTTTTTTCCGTTTTTTCAGGTACTTTTTACACTATATTTTAATCAGTCGGCGTTCGAGACTCTGATAGTTAAAATCATCCATATGAATTGAAAGTGACTCACCGACTCTTCCGTGAACCGACAGTTCCGCGAACAGGATCCCGATTCTTCCACGGGTTTTTGTAAATAGATGTTAAGAAAACTAACAAAACAATGACTATTACTGAACGTACTCGTTAAAAAAATTCTAAAATCAACTTGAAATACTGACATACCAGATAAGTACCTGAAACGCCTGAAGCAAATTCACACTATGTGATGTAAATATTTTTAATATGAAGCTACTTTTCGAAGTCCCGCTCACATTCACGAAATAGTTGTTTGCCGAATAAGCGTGCCGTGACTGAAAGTGTATGTTAGATCGTGTTTTAGTCGCTCAGTGACAATTGAGAATTACAAGATTTAATACAAAAAAAGACATTATAAAACAAATATAAATATGATAAAATATCCTTTTCTATTTATCCTACATCTTCTAATTAGTAGATTCTAATTAGTAATCAGTTGTCTCTTTCAACAGATGCACCCTTGGCAGGTGTGTACAATTGATATTTTAACGAAGGAAGTGGAGGAAAGAAAATAACCATTCTTATTGTCATGAGATACAGAATCTAAAGCAAGTGGCATTTCATTTGCGATTACTAGAAGATACCTAGAAAAATGTTGACGAGTTCAGTCAAATTAAAACTGGAACTATGTTGGTAGCTGGTTAATAAACCATCGTGAACTCGAAAATACTTTCTCGGTGTTCTTTTTAATGTAAACGCACAAAAACGACAGGATGTTATTTTCTTCTTCGTGCAAATGACAAGGGTAGCAACTCTTTTGATAACCAAATTTTTTTGCATATCTGAATTACACACAACCGACCGTTCGCTTTATACAGAGAGAAACACTGGGTAAGATCTGACTGCAGTGTCCATCGATTTACAGGAAGTGTCATGAATAAGCATAAGACAATAATATTTTTCTTCTGTTGCTTCTATTATTGAAAAGAAGCCAGCTAGCAGCTAGTATCATGTCATACAAATTATTAAAGCTTCTTTAAAATAAATCATATTTCGAAAATTAAATAACATCATAACGCACGATGCATAAAAAAAGATAGAAACAAAGTGTAGAATAAGTTATGCTTTATAAGGACTATGACAAGTTCTAATTTCAAATCCTTGATTCTGTGCCGTGTGCATAAGATGCGAACTATATTTTGTGTACTGTTCTTTATTTCACTCCTTTTCAGAGAAGACTGCAACCACTACTGAACATTAAAAGCGAGGCAGGTAGAAATCGATGTGCTGACGAATCAACAGTTTAGTAAGCAAAATACGGAGGGGCACAGTGTGCATTTTTCTATAGAGCATCTCTTTGGAAACTCGCTAATAAAATGTACAATAAGTCTTTTCCATTTTGAAAACTCCTATACTAGAAATTTTTTTATCAATCGATAGAAGACTTGACAAAGATTAAGAACATATATTTGCTTGTTTGATCGCTTACCTTACTTTTGCGTTTCAGTCAGTTTTCCGACAGTGCCTCTTTTTTTAGCGTAATTTTTGTCTATATGATTGTCCCAACATGACCAAAAGTGCATTTACTCAATAACAAAATAGTTAAACCTTCAAAATAGTAAAAGGAACGAAGAAAACGCGAAAACTTCTATTTTTGTAATGATTCTTTTTACATGTTTGTTTTTCTTAGATCACATAGATTGCTCAGGGAAAACTAAGTTGAAAAAACTTTTCAAACGAAATGTTCCAGAAGTGAAGCGGGTATTATAAAAATAGAAAATTGTTTGCGAAGAATAATGCTGAAAGTGAGAACATCCAAATGCGTGTGCTGAGCCTTAATTGCCAGTATGTTAGGGACTGTTCTTAGGAAATTCCATAGAGTTGTAGTAAATTTTCGAAGGCGATGTTGCAGTCAAGAAGGCAGTCTAGGTTTGCTGGTATGCTAGTGACTCTGGTGGTTCATGAAGGTGTTTATAGAATTTGATCTAATGTTTATAAAGATAACCTCTTAGTGAGTATTCTCTGCTTAGTGCAAGTGTGGCATAATCGTCCCATCCCAAATACTGTACATCAGCCTTAGTCCAATTCCGTATACATGTTCGATTTTCGCTCTCTGTTTTTCTGTATAATTGAATCACGTAAAGAATAAGCAGATGAAGCGATGCAGAGAGAATGCACAGAATATTTTTCGTCTGATCTTTATTTCATGTTTTGGAATTGTATGAAAAATTTTTCGCACTGCGCAATAACGTAGGATAAGTTGGTTGGATATTCTAATATTTCTCGAGAATATGCTCAGTCAGACGTGTGACAGAATGGTAAATGAGTGTGACATGAAGAACTCAACAAGTCCTCTCCAACGCAACCAGTCCTGTTCTCGAACAAAGATACGAGTCCAAAACTGAATTTTTTCTACGAGAGCATAGTTCAAAAACTCGTATTTTCCGCAAACATTCTCGGTGTGATACATAGAAGTTACAAGCATGTTCCCCAAAAATATTTAGTATCTCAGATATCGAACTCTTCTATCTCTTGCATTTTTAAGCAAGATTTCTGGATTTTTTCTCACAAGTTTTTGACAAAAAAAGGACCCAGTTATGAAAAGTTTGAGAGGTTTTCACAGTCATCCCTCAACCTCACCTAAAGAAGATCAAACGAATGTTTTAGGATCGTCGTCAGGAGAGAGATGCTAGGATCAGCCATTCAACCATTTTCCTTCATCCGCTGTAGAAAATTATCGATTTTTTTATCAATAACTGACATGTTTACAAGAAATTGTGTCGTACTTAATTGGATATACTTTTTTTCAGGACGAACTAGGCATGTGACAGTTCCATTTCAGCTCATAGAGCTGGAACTGACCGAACCAGTTCACGTTCATATGAACTGGAGCTAGTGACACGTTTATGTTTTTATTCTTGAAAATGAACTCTTAAAGTTCGAAACGTTGAAAATTTTTCGTTTTAATTTAATTATATATATTTCAATAAAATGAAGATTACTGCTGTTACTTTATTATGTGTATTAAAATTTTTGCCCATTCATAAAGAAAATGTGTACATAGTATACAATAATATTGCAGGTCTCAAACATCTCATTTCTCTATGTCTTCTATCTACAATCGTATAGCCATTTTCAGAGAGAACATAGTCAAAATCTTGAAGTGAACAGTACTAATTAGGGGTGGCGCTTTACCGTTTCTTTACAGGTAACGCAGTAACGCATGCGTTATTGCGTTACTGGTAACGAGTAACACATGCGTTATTGCGTTACTGATAACGAGTAACGCATGCGTTTATTTTTCATAGCTTTTGTAACGAGTAACGCAGCGTTATTTGCGTTACTTTCTAGTAACGCAGTAACGCATGCGTTACTCGTTACCAGTAACACATAATATAGTAACGCTTTAGTCGCATTGTGTCCGGAAGGTGATAAAACAATACATTTTCGGTTGTTCGTCACTCATACGGTGATATTTGAAAGCGTTGCTTTACTCAGTAAAGTAACGCATCAGTAAAGAAAATGCGCCACCCCTAGTACTAATACTAACTATAACTAATAAAGTAACAGCAGTAATCTTCATTTTATTGAAA
>CAJNOQ010005970.1:0-14382 GCA_905250885.1 Didymodactylos carnosus
TACGATTTTCTCTTCTCTTCTCATCTCTCTCTCTAACCTATAAATACGAACCGTTTTTCTTAGTGGAAGACATTCGGTAGTTATCCTTTTTTGTGTTGAATAAACATATGGTCATTATCATCTCACAATGTCCGGAGTTCCTATGTATTTTATTTTAAAAAGAGAAATTTTGTTCAATTTGTGTATTTTAATTTAATTAATTGTTTGTATCCACCGATGAGGATTGAACTAGTCAATCGAAACGTTTGGAAATAAATAAATAAAGTTTCTTATGAAGGAAAAATATTTATCTATAATTACAAAAAAACTTGATAAAACCATTATGATCTAAGGAGATCAAAAATATTGATACCCTAAATAATGATACATGTATTTACTTAAATGTATACTTCGTCTACATGTAAAAAATGTAAATTCTTGTCATATTTTCTCTAACGAAAAGTTATTGGTACAACTTTCACTCTCGCGGTTTCGCAAAATAACAAGGTAAAAATAGAAGAAAAAATCCTAGTAAACACTAATTACAGTTAAAGAATCGAGTAGGTCAAGGTACTGAAAACCTTGTTTCGACGGGGAAAGCTTATAAAACAAGATAGCGTAACTGCAGAGGACGTTTGATCTTTTTTTCCAT
Source organism: Didymodactylos carnosus (assembly GCA_905250885.1). Taxonomy (NCBI): domain Eukaryota; kingdom Metazoa; phylum Rotifera; class Eurotatoria; order Philodinida; family Philodinidae; genus Didymodactylos; species Didymodactylos carnosus. Next base: position 632 of record CAJNOQ010005970.1, read on the forward strand.
CGTTCGAAACAAACTACTTTCCTCTCTACGGTAAAAATAAAAGTGTTGTTGCCTAACCGACCGAAGTAATATTTGTGCCATTGCTTGAAGTACCTATATGTAAGAAAAAGTAATTAATTATCATATGGTAAGTCAGTCGGTACTGTTCCACACGTTACATGAAGATCTGCCGCAAAAATCACGACAGATGTCATTTGAACGAACATTTAATGCTGAGTAAGGCTTCGCCATTTAAAAACTTTTAAAACTTTGAGATGAGATTCTGGGAAGATCCGACATTTGAGGATTTTATAGGTTCTAAGACGCAATTCATACATAATTATCTCAGAAATGACAAAAGCGACAAACCTGAACGCTTCAGGATATAGACTAGAGACAACAAGGTAGAAATTGACTCATTTAAAAACATTTCAAGATGCGTCATTTCTCTATTGTACTTGTCCTGAGATGGTGAAATCATGAAAATCCATCGTATTGAAATACGTCTTTCGCCATCAAACAGAACTCTAAACTCAAAAGTAATATGCGTATCAGATTCCTCATCTTTACTTTTAGCTAGAAATATAGTTTTTAATTTTTCATATCGCTCCTGTAAGTCTGCTGAGGGCCATCTTTCACAAGCATTACGGCACACTCAGATTTGTCGCGTTTTGTCATTTCTGAGATAATTATGTATGAATTGCGTCTTGGAACCTATAAAATCCCCAAATGTCGGATCTCCCCAGAACCTCATCTCAAAGTTTTAAAAGTTTTTAAATGGCGAAGCCTTACTCAGCATTAAATGTTCGTTCAAATGAGATCTGTCGTGATTTTTGCGGCAGATCTTCATGTAACGTGTGGGACAGTACCGACAGAATTACCCTATAACAATGTTTGTGTTAGAAGAAGTTTAAGAATATGAAACTGCGATTTAATTTGATGTTCAATCATTATTTCTCAAAATAAAACTTTAAAGTAGAAATGTGTCGCTTACTTGTGACACAAGGATCAGTAAATTGAATGATACTTGAAATGGGCACTAATAATTCAATTAAAAACCGTATAGTTTATTAGATAAATGTGTTAACTATAGGATAATACTCACCAAATGATTCTATAATTGTATGATTATAACTTTCTAATGTCATTGTCACTGTTTGCCGTCCAAGAGCGGCACCACATTCATAACGATATTCTGATAAAATAGTTAATGTCACATTTGAGTTTAAAATTGTTTTGATTTGTTTAATTTGATATGCTGTACAGAAGAGAACACACCATTTTGTTGTTGATGTTAATTGACGTTTAACAATACGACTGGCTGTATCACGTCGTCGTCTACCGCATGAGTGTCCGATACACTGATGTGAATTTCCAATACCTATTTGTACGTTGACGCCAGTATTTTCACTTTTGAAAAGAAAACCATCAAAACTTTTATTCTTCTCCCTTTAATATACCTTTAATAAAGGATGTCGTCAAGTGATTCATTGAGATCTTCTCGAAGTATGCTTTATCGTACGTACTTTTTAAATGCTAAGCACAAATCATCACAAAGTTTGTATGAGCCTATAGACTCATCCAAACTTTGTATACAATAGCTGAATCATTAGAAAATCATGATGAGCTTTCAGATTGTAGAGCACATTGATTTACTCTTTACTTCTTTGTTTTCTTTGTACTAAAGTATAGGAGTTGTTGAGATTCGATCCATTTCCTTTGAGTTATAAAATTTTCATGTGCAGATTGCAACTCGAAGGAAATTGATCGAATAGTCTCAACAGCTCTTCCACTTTAGATTAGATCAATGTACTCTACAATCTGACAGTATTAGCACAAGTCTAAATAAAAGTTCGTTATGGTTCTTAAGTGATCCCATGTCTGTAGACTCATTCACACAAGACATACGAAGACTAAAGATGAGTGCTAGCAGTAAATGATTTTTAACGGCGATTTTTCAAAGTTTGAGTACGGCTGCAGTATTCTACGCGATTGCAGGACGTGGGATGACACATATTTCGCATGTATTCGACTTGGGCTATTAGAAAACAGGTTTTCGTCAAGGACCAAGAACTTTCGAAACAGACGGAAAGCCTGTAGGATTTTCGCTGGAAAAGTACCTGTTTCGAAGATCCTAGGCCCTTGACGAAAACCTGTTTTTCTAATCGCCCACGTCGAATACATGCGAAATATATGTAATCCCACATCGTGCAATCGCGCAGAATACTGCAGCCCGTATTCAAACTTTGAAAACAAGGAAAATCGCCTGAAAAAGTTGTTGTTTTCTAGCATTAAGTGTTTCTAATCTCAATCTAAACCACTTCATCGGATAGAGCTTGAAAAGACGCGTCGAATACATATCTTGTTGTCATGTGTTGAGATTCTTTTAAAAATTTTACGGAGAACGCGCTTAACATTTTGGAACATTTTATTCGCTAGTGATTTTATAGCTCTGCACATATAAAATCTAATCTGACGGTACCGGCTCATGAAAGTGTTTCACCAGAAAACGATAAAAATGCCCACAAATGGTCTGTTCTGCTGGGAAACGGGATTTCCTCATGTCTAGAAGGCCATCATACCATTGTTTTAAAATTTTTTAAACATGATATTCGTCATCAGCGGCCCGAGTTGTACTAGTTCTGTTACTCTCGAACAATTTTGACAAGATCGCTGTAAACTCGTGTATGCTTTCGAAAGAATCAGCCTTGAATAACCCGACAAACCATATGTTCATTGTGTTCTCAAAAATGGGAAGGTTCAATGTCGCTAGGAAAACGTGACGGTCTCTACGTATACATTGAATTTAAATGTGAAAACTGTAACAATAAAACTGATCCATCTTCATCACCACGAGTGCCGAATTCTCATCGTAGAGAAGTGAACGTTCGTCTACAAGTTGGTGGTCATCTAGCCGGCATCACACAGGGGGGAATCGCAAAACTTTTTGGCGCTATAAATCTACCACCATCTGTAAAAGAAGAGCATTTCACGGCAACAGAAACCTATCTAGCGCCTTCGATACTCAAAGCACAAGAGCAGTCAATGCAGAAAGCCGTTGAGATCACAGTATCAGACGCGGGCGAGAAAGGAGAATTTGCGGTTAGTTGTGATGGTACTCGAGGACACAAGCGCTCACGGGATTGCTACTCTGTATTCGATAGATAGCTGTCCCAAGATTCTCTATCTTAATCAACTCTCGAAATGTCTCTCAAAGTGTATGGGTATTGAAAGTGTCAAAGAAACGGATTCTGAGTTTTAAGATATTTTTATAAATGGAAAATCACCGTTGTGAGATCAACTATGAAGGTAAAATAAGTCCTGAAACTTTGATTTCCAAAAACCTTATATTCTAATCTTTTAGGTGCGAGCGATTCTATGGGAAAAATGCTGATCCATCAGATGTTCTTCGAATGATCCAGAAATCAAAAAGATCAAACAGGACATGAAAGGTGTCTATTTGTCTGACGGATGAGAACTGACAGGAAAATGACGACTACCAGATCAACATGTGATCAAATTTAAAATCTATTTTACCAAAGCCGTTCGAGAAAATAAAAATCATTTATTTGCGATTATAAACGTTCATGGACCATTTTCAAACACTGCTATTCAACAAATGAAAATTCGATGCATGAGTGGTGTAATGTAAAATGGTGTGAGTATTTGCAACCAATCGTGAAAGATGAATTTTTTGATCATACGAAGTCGACAAGTCTTAGTGTTAGCTTAGACGCCATAAAAACCGACTTTCACCGAATTATGCAGTCTGGAAAGTTTGAGAAGAGTATTGGAATGCGGCTCACAGAACGCCAACACAGCATTTCATTCCATTTTATGGACCATGGTACCAGAACATCGCTACTGTTCGCCAACAATGTTAAGTATCGCTCTCGGTCTCTCTACTATTGTCTTTAATGATGGATATTCAGAGCTCGAAAATTGGTTCAGAAGTGTGTTCGGAGAAGCTGGTTTTTATACGAACGTATGTTTTGGTCGTTATGACGAGGAGAGAAACTATTATTCGTTCAAGATTTGTCAACGAAAAAAGCAACGCAAGTCAAAAATGTCCATTGCCTTATCCGACAAGATTGACGACAATGATGAGGAAGTTTTGTCTTATTTCATCATCGATAAAGATCATCACAATCGAATATCCAGCGATAAATCTACAGATCATTCGAGCAAGATATCCGTTTAACGTAAAAAGCTACTCGTGTTTTAATGATAACTTAAAAATGATGTCCTTATCTAGTTCATTAACCTGTGCCGTTGAGTGCTGGTGACGATACTTTGTTGAGTTCTTACGAATACAGACAATGAAGTATGAGAAAAAAGTTGGAGAACTTTTAGTTTTATCATAGTAATATTTGAGTTATTCAAGAAAATTAAATATTTTGAGAGCTCGAAGCTTTTGTGCATGTCTAAAATCATTAAATTGAATTCTCCATCACCGATAACCTATATATATAGTGTGTTTTTGGACAAAAAAATGTTATTTTGTAGGTAAAAAATGTGTACATATACACACATACACACATGCGGCACATGTTCGAGCATATGCGCAGTGGATTCAGCATGGTCGAAAATCTATGAGAACATTAAAAAAGCTTTGTTCATTGAAATATCACAAAACATTTGACATTTTTCGAAAGAAAAAAGTATTTTGCGTATTTCTCGCAACGCTATTTCTTCTTTCTCACGTTTCGTAGCTCCCAGTTTTTTCGGTAACGACACATCGCCGAGAGCTCGAAAAGATCTCAAATTGAAGCTGACACATGTGGCTAGAGGCTGATACAGCCCAATTTTTGATTTTCGATCTAGATTTGGGATTAGAGAAACATCTTTACCAAAGTTAATGAGACTTTTTCGAATTTTGGACTTTTGACGTTGACCATTATTTTGAAAAGAAAATTATCAAAAATTCGGCGCTATTAGCCTTTTGCTACATGTGTTAACCGAAGTTTACTACAGTAAAATTTTGAGACTTTTTCCCGGTTTGAAATTATTGTGGTAAAAATCTAATTTTAATTTATTGTAGTTGTTACCCAAGCGCCGGTAACGGTAACAGGTATTTATACACTCATCCCTAATGAAGACAAACGAATATTAGGTTCATGAGTAATATCTAAAATTACCTATGATAAAGCAGATTCTGAGAATTACACGATGCTTCATTTGATGAGCAACCGTCGTTAGTGCTTGTCTTACGTTCCTCTACGTCTCGTTATCCTAGTAAAAAACGTTACATTGAATACGGTTACATTCAAACCAACTGGAAGAAATAAATCATTTAACTATCAATAATAAAAAGAATCAATAATTTTATTTTTTTATTTTATTTTAATTTTTATCAAAAACAAACCTGATCTTGAATTGATATAATCATTGCATTCGTTGGAGTTACATTTACTGATGATATGAGTGGAATAAAACTATCATCAAAGATGAATATCAAGTTATTAACTGTATAAACTAGAATATCAATATAACTTTTTTAATTCTATTCCAAAATAAACAATATATAAACTACAGAGTTATATTTTTTTCTTTCCACACATCATTGTTGATGTGTAAAGATATGTATTAAAATTATAGTCGAACAATTTCATAATTTTGTAGACATTTTACAACTTCATCAGACGAATATATTCGTCTGATGAAGTTGTAAACTACAACGAAACGTCACACACTACAAAAGATTTAAATATAATAACATCTTTTCATCTGGAAGAGAAATTAAAATGTCTACAAAGTTATCAACCTTCCTTACAAAACAATAATTTCGTAATTTATTGCTACTTTGCTTTTAAATATACGAGATGTTGAATACCTGCTGTTATATCTGATGGCCATAGAAACGCATGGTTTTTCGTATAAATTGGTATCAATGATAAAGATACTATTAGAGCCAAAGCAATACTACTAGTAGTAACAATAATATATCTAATGATCATTTAAAATTCAATTTTTATACTACAGTATATTGACTGGCGATGTGTTTATACTATTAACATATTTGACAAAAATGTGAATGAAAACTCAATTGTTACAAATTATGGTCATATCAACCTCAAATTATTAAAGTAATATTATTTATTAAATCAAATTCACATTCAATTTTCTTTTTTTCTTCAAGGTATTTTTAGCAAATTAATATGTTAACATATATATTTATACATACCCTAATATATATATCTATATTCAAGTGATAAGTGACCCACGTTAAGATATTGTATGAGTAACTAATTATCATTCGTATTCTGACTCATTACTTGTATGTCACGTTTACAAAGTAGTTCGACAGGCTATTAATCACGTAATGACGTATTATATTCAATATTCCATCCTATTTTTTACTCACTAATTAGATCGAATATTTAAGCATCACTATAAAACGTCCTTGATTTTATACGATTGAATGAAAATTAACGACATATTCGAAAATATCGTTTGCTAAATATGTCAATAATCGTTAAAAAAAATGATCTAGTAAATATCGCTAAAGGATACTTTTTTAAAATCATATATTATTTTCTTCATCAAGATAAACGATATTTATGTTTATGGCAAACATGTAGATCAAATAATATTGAAGAAAAAAAAATAATTATGCTTGATTTTATACACTCAAATCATAGAAAAAAGACAATGAAAAATCTACAAGAATGTATATTGCCTGTTATTGATACTAGAAACAGAAGATTATGTGAAACATTTGCAAATAGTTCTACATCATTGCCGATTGTAGAACAGCGAGGTATCGTTTCAAATGATTACATTGATTCGGAGCAAGCATCATTCGAAGAAACAGCGGGAATTGTTTCAAATACTGACAATCGCCATATGATATGTGTTACATTTAGAAGTTTAGTTTTAGGTTTATTATTTACCATTTTATTATCAACATTAAATCAATATTTTTTATTTAAATCTAATTCTTATTCATTTCCAATTATTTTAGTATTACTCATATCGTATCCGATGGGTAAATTTATGGCATTTAGTTTAAGAAAAAAACCAATTCAAATTTGGCGTTGGTCTATTGAACTTAATCCTGGTCAATTTTCCATCAAAGAACATGCACTTATATTTATAATTGCATTTGTTGCTAATCTACCTACATCAGCACTAGACACTATTGTTATTAAACAAATTTATTATCAATCAAAGACAAACTTTAGTTTAGGATTATTTCTGCTTATTTCAGCACAAGTCATGGGATACGGCATGGCAGGTAAAACTGCTATTTTAGTTCTTTTTTTAATGAATTCAAATTGTCTCTTTGGCACGATCAGATAACTCTGCAACCGAAGTGAAATTCCGTGACAAAATTTTGACCTTTTACTGTGTTTGTATTTTTTAACGAAAGCAGGTACAGTGCTTTGGAACATCTAGAATTGTAAAACAAACCTTTCTCTACAAAATGAGGCGTCTCGAGGCTATGTACGTTTCTGTTTAAAACTAAACGGAAAATACAAAACACCCTTCTCAAGCTTCATTACAGGAAAGTAGCATTTAGTATTTACCGTTTATTGTTTAAACAAAGCAACGTACAGAGCCTCGAGACGCCTCATTTTGTAGAGAAAGGTTTGTTTTACAATTCTAGATGTTCCAAAGCACTGCATCATAGATCAACACTGGCAGGGCTTTTGGACGGACCGAACCTAGCCGGGCTTAGGCCGCAAAGTGTTTTGGTCGGGTCGAGCCGGGCCGAACTCAAAATTTCTAAGCATACCTGGATTTGTAATTTATATGTATCCTCAGTACTGAGAAATAGTATTATCACTGTTAAGCGACACTTAAGGGCCCCCCTCGGAGAAAAAGTCTTTTGTCTTACGTCCGATTTTGATGCTACTTTCAGCAAATGTTTGCCATATCCAAGTGTGGTTATGATATTTTTTTCCTCGCTATCTCTTACTGTTCCGGGGTTTTTCAGAATCCAAGGTCAAAAACCCATTGTCCACTGTGGGTCACTTTTTTTAAATATACTTCAAGCTAGAGATCTCGGATTGGTTTTATTTTAAACTACACATCTAACTGCGTGGGCTGATGGGACTAGATTTTTGATCAAGGTCTTCGTTCGTTTTCGAGAGATCCAAGACCCTCAAAACCCTTTCGGATTTCCTAGAGATCCTTGATTTTCTAGAAAATTAAGACCTAATTCAAAAATCTGGTCCCATCAGCCCACATAGTTAGGTGTGTAGTTTAAAATAAAACTAATCCGAGATCTCTAGCTTGAAGTATATTTAAAAAAAGTGACCCACACTGGGCATGTTCGAACAAAAATCGCGTTTTGAGAGAAAAACGCTGTGCATTCGCTGATCTATTTTAGAATATGTATAAAAATGTTTGTAATTTTTGAACCCAAGATCATACACAGTTGTGCAACGTCTCATTTTGATCAAAAAGGTCTGCTCTGTAAATCTACGCGTCCAGAAAAAAATTATTATGTAATCTAAACCTTTTTATTTTCCAACTAATCGAACTGGCTCATTACATGTTGGTTGAAGTTGAGCAAATGTGACAACAATAACAACAAGAAAAAAAGAGCAATACGTAAAAGAAACAAAGAAAAGTAGAGAAGAGAAAGAAATAAGCAAAAGTGTTGTAAAGTTGGAAAAGAATTTATTTTATCAAAAAAGAAACGTTTTATCTCTTGTTTCAGGAGTCTTCAGGAATCTGCTGGGGAGTACAGTTCTACTTTGGTGGGAAAAGAAAGATCACACATCATTGGATCCGGCGAAAACGTTCTGAATCCTTCAAAAATTTTAAAACAGAAAGATATAGGATTTTAATTTTATCTATTTCGAAAGAGAGCATGTCATTATTTTTAAAAAGTAAATGATCTATTGTTACGTCGGTTATTTGAAGTATAAACTGGAACGTTTTTAATAGTTCTGAACGTTATGCTATATACTTTGCACAAAAAAAGAATAGTGAAGAAAAAAAAGAAGTGAGATGCTGATTCTCTTTTATATCCGCACTCGCATTTCGGGGCAGCCACTATACGTCGTTTAGCCAGACCCTCATTCAGTTGTGTGAAACCCAATCGAAAGCGTGAAAAGTCTATTTCCAAAATTCTTTCAGTCACAGGTGGAAGATTCAATATCTGTAAAAAAGGTTGTTTCATTTTGAATTTAAATGTTGCTGAGTTTTTCGAATTTTTGACATCGATTGATAAGTTGTTCCATAATTGAATATGGTATAAAACTATTCCTGAGTACAAGCAGACCACCATGATGAGCCTGTAGCAGTCCTCGTGCGCAATGGATAACTTACAAGCGTCTGTTGCGGTAATAAATCTCTAAGGAGTACTTGTCCTTTTATCACTTTGTAGAAAAGATATAGTCGATAAACATCGAACATGTCGTATCCTACAGTATTATTTAAAGACCCTGGTTTTCACGACTTCTGGAAAGCTTGCTCGAAAACCACGAAAAAACAGTTCTAGGCCTAAAAGTGATACAGATTCTGAAAGTGGACATCCCAGGCTATCTCTCCATGTGCTTGTCTCCAAGTTGATTTTTTGATGCAAAACGATTTCATTCTGAGGGGGAACCCTTAATGACTTCGTTTAACTGCCTTCAAAGGTTGAAAAAATGAGAACCAAGAAATTATAAGGATATAAATATTAGCTTGAGAAATTCATTTACACCAATTAGCCAGCAAAAGCATTACAGATGCAAGAAAAAACTCACACCTGGGACCAGAAAACTTTAAAAAGTGGTCGGGCTGGGTCAGAAAAGCTTTAGGATTGGTCAATCCGTACGGCTCTCTGTACTGCATGTGCTTTCATTAAAAAAATACAAGCACAACAAAATGTTAAAATTTCGTCACGGAATTTCACTCCGGCAACAACGTCATCTGGCGGTGCCGTCTTGTCGTTTAGGTGTTATGCGTCGATTTTTGATTTGGCCGTCTGAAATGGTATGGCCCGGTAATTTGCCTTATATTGCAATTCTGCGAACACTTCATGAATCTGAGCAGCCATTGAGTCATCGATGGTGTCATTTAACACGTTTAAATTTTTTCATTTTATTTTCTACTTGTCAAATGATCTATTATTGGTTACCTGGATACATTATGCCTGTGTTAACAGCCTTTTCATGGTTATGTATGATTAAATCCGATAATATTTTACTTTCACAATTAACTGGTTACAATGGTTTTGGCATTGGTTCATTACAATTTGATTGGTATACACTAACATCACAATTATCATCACCAATTGTCGTTCCTCGATGGGCACAAATAAATATTCTTGTTGGTTTTATACTCATTGTATGGTTATTTATACCAATTATTTACTATTCAAATCTATGGAATTTAAAACTATTGCCAATATCAAATAACTATTTTTACACTCCAAATGGAGATTATTATCAGATTGATGTAAATGGGACTACTACAAATGAACAGATTCGAGGCACTGTAATCTATGTAGTTGGCTATCATCTATTATTTGCATCATTTATAGCACTTTTTATTCATACATTTATTTATCATGGTAAAGATATTATTAAACAATTTCATACATCGTTAAAAAATCGTCAAAATGATGTTCATTGTCAACTGATGTCATATTATCGTGAAGCACCCGAATGGTACTATTTAATCGTCTTCATCTGTTCATTTATAACAGCCGCCATTGTTTGTCATTATGGTGATCTTATGCCATGGTATTACTTATTTATAGCTATGTCCATTGCTTTTGTATGTCTACTACCAGTCGGTATTGTACTAGCAATAAGTAATTTGACCATAAACAACGTTAATATTGTTACTCTAATAGGTGGCTTGTTAATGCCGAGTAATCCAATTGGTAATCTAACATTTACTGCATTTGCATCTGGAACATTTTCTCAAGCATTAATATTATTATTTAATTTTAAATTTGGACATTATATGAAAATTTCACCGTTCACTATATTTATCATTCAATTAGTAGTAACAATTGTATCAACAATTATCCAATATGCAATGACAAATCATTTATTAAACACAATCGTTGATATATGTGTTAATAATGCAGATTGGATGTGTAAAAATTTAGACACAACGCCTATTTTATTTGCATTAATAGGTAATTGTAGAAAATATCAAATTTCATAAGATTAATCATAACAGCCAAGGCTGTGCGAGTCCGGGAGCAGGCCGAGTCCAAGTCATGAAGCAAGTAAACCGAGTCCAGGGTTTGAAATGCAGTCGCGAATCCGAGTCCAGAATTCATGCCAAGTTCAATAATTTTTTCAAACTTTTTGGTTGTCGCTATTTATATTTCTTTTTTCTCTGATGCGGTGTATACAGTACTCCGCAAAAGTAGCCACACCCCTGTAACTCATGAACCATGGTAGCTAGACTTCTAATTTTGTGTGGTCATAGCTCTCACTGAATGTGGATTATCCACTGAGTTTGGGTTCCTTTTACAGGATTGTTCGTGAGATGTAAGCGATTTATTATTTATTTTCCATAAAATATCAATAGCTCCTGACCTATGAGAGATGACAACTTTTTCTTTCTACTAAAATGTAGCCATAATTCTACTCTATCTACAATATGGCTTTCGTGAGCTGGCTGTTACTGTGAAATACAGCTATTTTGCTAGGATCGCTGTTTTTGTGTTAAAAATTCGAGGTTCTTTGCAGATCACATCTCAGTCTAGGAGCATCATTTTAACTTCAAATTCGTACCAAAGGCTCTACAGTGTCTGTAGATTATCTAGCCAAAGTATGAAGGTTAACTATTGTGTGGTTCTGGAAATTTATTAAGAACCTCGACTGAACATACTTAGAAGAGCGAAGGTGAGGAACTAATAATCGCTCTTTCTACTATAGAATCTGCATTCAATGTACATCATAAACATGAAAAAATAATCATAGAAACCTATGGTTCCGAAAGAGACGTATTTGAAAGTTTTGACAGAAAAATGACACAATCACCTCTGACATTCGCTATTTCACGTATTTTGCGCTCTTTTCACTTCCTTGATATTTTCAAGCAAAACTAACATATCTGAGATCACCAGACAACACTGTGACGAATAGCATACTTAACGTTCGGTTTTTAAATAAAAACACTTTTGTGAAAATTTTCTCTCCATATTAATGCTGAATGTATCATCTTTCTGACAAAACTTTTGAATACGTTTTTCGGAACCATAGGTTTCTATGATTATTTTTTCATGTTTATGATGTACATTGAATGCAGATTCTATAGTAGAAAGAGCGATTATTAGTTCCTCACCTTCGCTCTTCTAAGTATGGTCAGTCGAGGTTCTTAATAAATTTCCAGAACCACACAATAGTTAACCTTCATACTTTGGCTAGATAATCTACAGACACTGTAGGGTCTTTGGTACGAATTTGAAGTTAAAATGATGCCCCTAGAAAGAGTTGTGATCTGCAAAGAACCTCGAATTTTCAAAAGGAAAAGCGGTTCTTACCAGAACTCAAACCCTCTCAGCCCTTAACGCTATACCCAGCTAAATGAGTTGATCATCATTTCGTATCAGAATATACGTTCTTCTAACGTTTGATTATTCATTTAGTTTTGTAGATCTAGCTATTTGTCGACTAATATTAAACCCTTCATATGAAATAGAAAAATTTAAGATGAATACATTAGTTGACGAAAGATCAAAAACGTTTATAAAAGATCTAACTTTCTCTCTTCATTGTCATAAGAATCTAAACAAGAAAGGTGTGTAAATCAAGTTGTAACTTAGTTTTTTACTTCACTATATCTTTCTTTACATGATATAACGACTCCCAAAAATGAACGAATAAAACAGATAAAAATTTGAATTTTAAAATATTTTTAACTTTTTGGCAATTTTTATATTCTGATCGATTTTCTCAAAGTTTAAAAATATGATGAATGTTTTGTTATTTAGATCCACGAAAAATGTTTGGTAAAGATACGATATATGCGTATATGCTTTGGTTTCTGGCAATCGGAGCTATATTACCTATTTTCTTTTGGCTATTAAATAAACTTTATCCGAACAGTAAATGGTTAAATTATGTTCATATACCAATCATGTTTTCTCAACTATTTTTAATTATTTATATACCAATCGGTTTATTTCCATCATGGTTTATAGTCGGTTTTCTATTTCATACTATTATTCGTCGATGGTGGTTCAATCGTTATGCTTTGTTATTTTCAATTGCAATGGATACTGGAGTTCAAATTAGTCTGTTTTTTCTATTTTTCATTTTGATAAATCGAAACGTACAATTTCCACAATGGTGGGGAAATAACAATGATTTTTGCCCGTTTTCATATGCAAATTTTTATGGAAAATTTTAATATTTTAGCGAAGCAGTCATAATTGACCAATAAAATTAATTGTTTATTTTTAAATAATACACTGTACGTTTCGGTCTCTTCATAGACCGAAATGGCTCTATAGAGTCATCGTATACGAAGAGACCGAAACGTAGAGTACATTATTCAAAAATAAATAATTATTCGTCAATTATGGTTGCTTCGCTATACTATTACTTATTCCCATTATTGGCTCTAACATCATCAAATTACGAAAAATTTTCCAACTAACATGCCAGTAGTCAAAAAGATGATAACAGTTGAACTACTATCTGTATCAAAATATAATGGACTCCGATATTTCGCTTATAACTTTTTAACGGTGAATGCTACAGACTTGCGGTTTTCAGTTTCTGAAACTAGACACTGGGGCACGTAGATCTGTGAAAAAATCATGGCGTTCGATCAGGTTTACCATGGTGTACCATTCGAGGCAAAAT
>CAJNOQ010005971.1:0-14380 GCA_905250885.1 Didymodactylos carnosus
TCTCGTGGCAATGTTTTAAAAAAGATCGGAATCATTCTAAACCCGATTCCAGCTGGAATCGGGTTTAGAATGATTCCGATCTTTTTTAAAACATTGCCACGAGATTCAGCATGGTCGAAAACCTATACACAAAAATGTAAAACAAAACGATGATTCAAGAATTTTCAATATCTTGGTAGACGTGCTCCGTACAAGTCGATTTTCTCAGTGAAGAAAAAGAATTTCGGCAAAAGCGCTTTATTAGTTTGAAGCCTGGCCTCTGGCGAATCCAACCATGTAAAAGTTTTGGCACAAGCTCCTTTGGAAAAGCTTGAATTAGGGTCGCAAAGTTTGATGCCCGCTTTCAACACGTACCGGTTTTAGACGCCGGGAAAACTCCATTTTCGGTCCTAAAAGTCTGAAAGTTGCTTTTCTAAATTCACTTTTCAGCGCTAAATCTGAAACATTTAACCTCAAAACTCGAAAATGAAATCCGGAAAACCTAGGGTCACTTTTTTGAAAACGTAGATTTTTAAGAATTTTGACATGCTCCAAGTATTTTGAGGATATCTCAGCGAGGAAACGGTTTTGGAAGATTGGGACGTGATATTTCTGATCCTCATTCAATTCTCTATCGAATGATGTACAAACGAGCGAAATCTAAATTCCGCTCGAACTCTGCTTTCCGTGCATCTTATAGAGAGTCACATGCTCCAATTTTGACACTCATACAAATACATGGAGTGCACACATGTGTTTCGAAACGTTTGTTACGCTTATCAAGTTAAATAAAACTTTCTCAATTCTATACAGAAATACTCAGAAGACTATGGCGAATCGAACCATGTATTTTTTTCTGAAAAGAGCACATGTTTTGATGCCCTTCTTCAATGAAGAATAAACTTAGAGTCAATGTTCCTATTGATAGCAGAAAAATTTTTCTTTTTCGTAAATCTCGATTTTCTCAGCCATTTTTCAAGCGATAAGAAGAAATTTTAGATTCTGGGATAGAGGAGACAATTCTCCATCCAACTATGTAAACAGTTTTTAAAACTAATGTAGTTTGACTTAATTACAATGATAAAAAGAACAGACAAGCGTGCTCGATTCTTTTGCGTTCTTGCATGTTCTCAAATATGACAGTCAAGCTATTTTTAAAAGCAAAATAAAAAAATATATAGAAATGTTCCTCTGATCACGGAGAATTAAATGGTATTATTATTATTGAAAACAGATTGGGTTTTCACCTTCATCTGCGCCTCCGAGCAAACTGAATGGCCTGCCATCAATAGGAACTATTCCAAATATGGCAGTCAAGCGATTTTTTGTTACTATTGATGGCAGCTGTATACAAATACATGGCGTTTTTACCTATCGTCAGAAAAAAAGTTGTAATTTCCACCCGAAGTAAAATATCACCATATGACTTTGTAACAAAAAATGTTCTCCTAACTAAGGACTACATGCTCATATAAAGTGAGTCTAAACAAATATAGGTAGAGTTAACTTTGCCGTGGTAAAAGAAGCAGAAAGTTACAGCAGGTTGTTTTGACGGCAAAGTTCATTTGTTTAGACTCACTTTATATGAGCATGTAGTCCTTAATTAGGAGAACATTTTTTGTTACAAAGTCATATTCAATTTCAATAATAATAATACCATTTAATTCTCCGTGATCAGAGGAACATTTCTATATATTTTGCTTTTAAAAATAGCTTGACTGTCATATTTGAGAACATGCAAGAACGCAAAAGAATCGAGCACGCTTGTCTGTTCTTTTTATCATTGTAATTAAGTCAAACTACATTAGTTTTAAAAACTGTTTACATAGTTGGATGGAGAATTGTCTCCTCTATCCCAGAATCTAAAATTTCTTCTTATCACTTGAAAAATGGCTGAGAAATTTTTCCTGCCATAATTAGAAACATTGACTCTATGATCTTTAAAAGATGTGAAAACATCTATAGCATTCAACTTATTCATGCTTTTCCTATTACTTTTATATATAGGCGTGTTTTTTTTCTGTTTTCACATCTTTTAACGGTCGCATTGCTCTTGTCTTCAACTATTAGAGTTCTACCATTTCGTGCTTTTTCGTATGTAACATACAGAACTCTGCATGGGAGATATTTCAAACTGATGCTAGCTCGCAAAACTTTTCTGTGCTGGTTCCGCTCTTTGAAAAAAAATTCTAGTTTATCTGTCTTTTCAAATTGATTGGTGAAATTAAAACATAGTTAATAGAGCCGTATCAAATAAGGAATATCTCTATCTTTTCACATCTTGGCAAATGTTAGCAAATTTACCAAGATGTGAAAAGATAGAGATATTCCTTATTTGATACGGCTCTAATAAAAAAAATACACTTGGAATATCTTTACACAGAAGACTGAATAATTTAAGCAAGGAAGGCATTTTATAGATTAAATATGATGGACGAACTGATTGATGGAATTGTTCTGCAGAAAGGAATGACGTCATATAAGAAGAGCGCTCTATCTGCATCTTTTTTACGTTGGCATGATGTTGTATCGTTTTGTCTGCATGATCTATATGTCATCAGTAGAACAACTCGTGTAGGTGATCGTTTAAAGTGATGACTCATTTTCATGTTAATAAAATCTTTTTCTTTTTTATATTCTGCTTTAACAAATGTGGTCGAATGTTGTTGTATGCGAGATAAAGAAAAAGCACTAAATGGTAGAGCTTCATTAGATATCGCCTACGTTACGCATCGTTTTATCGTTATTCTCTTTTAGCGTGTGGATATATACAGATCAATTCTTCTATTTTTGACACATTAAGCATCCAGCAAAAAGAGAGATATCCCTTTTCTTGCTAGACGCCTAATGTGAGTCGGCAGGGGCGATTTCGTTTGTTCACAAAGTTAAACTATTCCTCTCAAACACTTTTCATAAGTAAAACAGGATCATCCTTTTCAGAAAATGTACCACATATAAAGACTTTACTCATGTGTAGCCTCTATTAAACATGTTGACTGTGCATAGATCCCAAAGTAAAAATGCACGAAAGTGAGGAATGGATGTAAAATGTTGATGTCATCACAAATGTGAGCATTGTTGGCTCTTTGCTATTAGTGACTTTCAGGTGTAGCGACGATCAGTTCGGTCCTGACTGAAGCACAGAGGCTTGGAGTGCAAATCATTTCACCTCATTTATACGGTGCTAGATTAGTTGTAGCAACGAATTAATCCTAGCGATAATATCTACGGGTATTGCGACACTTTTTGAAGAAATGTGCCATTTTTTTGATTTATTATTTTTTTTCATAGAAAAATCAATTTAAATCGATTTTTTTTGAAAAAAACCTATTTAAATTTACGTTTTATTTTTTAGAAAAATCTGTTTAAATTAATTTTTAAAAAGATTCATTTAAATTCATTCTGCGTAACTTTTTGTGTAAAAAATCTATTTAAATTTATTTCTATCTCAGGAAATCTGGTTTTTAGTTTTTGAGAAAATCTATTTAAGTGCACTTTATCTTTGATTTGAAGAAAAAAGAAATTCAAAAACCTTTTATAAGAACCAAAACCAGATTCATTGAAAAAAAATTCTTCAAAACTGTGTACAAGCTAAATAAACGACAAACTAGGGCCTCGAACCATACAGACACCACCACTTATATCGCTTCATAAGTATAAAATTTAAAGAAAAAAAGTGAAATAATCACACTCATACAGAGTAGCTTTGTAGATATCAGAGGTTTAAGCATCAGATGGAGCAGCTGTTAACCGCGATTTCTTTATGATCGCGACGCGACAATAGCGAATGAATCACGAATTTAGAGCGAGCATTCCTGGATCACGACAAAACCGCGATCGCGTTACGCGCACTTATCGCGACCCGTGGCCAGATGTGCAGAATCTACCTGGAAATTTTTTCTGTACAAAAAAAGTTTTTCAAAAAATTCTATTGACATAATCCATGAACAGAATTTCTTTTTGCAATATATTTACAAAAAGAAGTTCCTATTTTTCAAAAGATTTTCTCAAATCAATAAGTTTTCCCCCAACGGTCGTCGGAGCAAACAGACAGATTCTGCAGCTCTACCAGCGGCGAGATAAGGACAAACAAGAAAGCTGACTTCGTTTATCCTATGCATATTAAGATATTATTTACAACTTGTAAGTGCTTCATTTCAAACCAACTATGGCTTTAAGAAGTGGATAAAAGGAGATTACAATGCGCTCGGTTTTGAAAAGGAAAATGTCTTCTGTTCAAACAAACATTACTAGATAAATAGAAATAAATCTATATCGTCTTGTGCTTCCTACATTGTTACATGTTCATATGAATATATTGGATGTTCCAAAAGGTTTGCAATATTCTGTATTTTGCATATATCTCCGTCCAGAAATATGCTAAAATTTTAATTCTGTTTGAGAGCATGCGCTATTTAATTCTCTACAAAAGACATATTGAACATTTTTGTATATAACTTAAAGATGAGATTAAGTATATTAAATATACTTCGTTTTTATAAAAAAAACATAAAATAGTCAAAGAATGTCAATATATTTAAAAATAAGAGATTATGGAGGAAACACTGTTAATGTGCAATTTGGAGTACTTCCTAGTCTAAAAGACACTAGTTAACAAATTTATTTTGAACACGTTCCCATACATCAAAGTGGAATAAAATATATGTTCTGAGACTCCAGAGTGTTGCCTTTTTTCTTTTCGTATATAATAGATTCTTTCTTTCATAAATGAATTAGATTACATATACATCATTATAGGCAATCAAACAAACATGCAATTCTTGTCCTTTGTGTGTATTTGTTCCATTACTTCTTGAAATGCTGAGACAATCGAACTGTTCTATTTTTAATCTTTGTCATACAAAACTATGCTAAAATTTAATTTATTTTAGAAGATGCACCATTTAATTTTCAATAAAAGAACATATGAAACATTTTTGTATATAACTTAAAAATAAGAGAGTATGAAGGAAATACTGCAAATATGCAATCTAGAGTACTTTCCAGTCCCAAAAAAACAGTTTTTTCAATTAAGTTCCTTCCGTTTTGTGATAGGCAAAAAGAGACGACAGCTGTTTTATAGCACTCGAAAAAACTGTTTTGATTGACAAGGTTTTAAATTGTTTGTCATTATAAGCAGTTGGAAGCGACGTTTGTTTTCTTTTTGTCAGAAATTATCATGTCAGTTCGAAGGTTTATAAGGCACTTGAGAAAATTTATTTAACTGCGCAAAAATCGACCATTTTAAGATCGAATTTGTTTTCTTTTGAAGAAAAATAACTGTGCTTTTATATCCGAAAGGAAAAAGTTCTATAGTTCCGTTACTTTTACTGTGCTAAGACAAAAAAGCCAAATTTTCTTGTTTTTAGGATGAGTTTTGGTAAAATCGCTTTTTGTCTACGAAAAACATGTTTAAAACGAACCTACTATATACGAAAAGAAAAAGGCGGCACTCTGGTGCACCAGAATATATATTCTATTCCAGTTTGATGTATGGCAACGTGTTCAAAATAAATTTATTTCCCAGTGTCTTCTGGATTAGGAAGTACTCCAAATTACATATTAGCAGTGTTTCCGTCATAATCTCTTATTTTTAAGTTATATACAAAAATGTTCAATATGTCTTTTATAGAGAATTAAATAGCGCATGTTCTCAAACAGAATTAAAATTTTAGCATATTTCTGGACTGAAATATGTGCAAAATACAGAATATTGCGCTCGGTAAAAGAGTGTTGTGCTGTCGTCTACAAAGTTAAACTGTTCTTTCATAAATCATCTTGAACTTTATTATCCATTAGGTTTTATCATTATGAGCACCTGACTAAAATGTTTTATCCAAAACAGACCACTGTCGCTTTCATCTTCGTTTTTGATCGATTTTTCGAAATGTACAGTACAAAGATGAAGTTTCTAAATGAACATGGAAACCACTATCTGAAATATAAGAATTAAGATAAAGTAAAGATGATCAGAGATATCAGGTATGAAATAAAAATTAGATGCATGTTAAAAATCAATAATCAATACATTGTTACCCGATGATGAACGTTCTTGGTCGTGTAACTGTTCGGTAAATACTCAATAAGTGTTAGAAAAATTAACAGTTATTTTCAAAATTGCTTACTCGTCTTGAACTTTACAAATATTTCTCCAGGATCGCCACAGCTGATTTTATTTCGATGAAGTTATGTGTAAAAATACTTTATCTGACAAGTACTTGAACGTGGATTCGAATATGAAACGTATTGTAGCAGAAATAAATTTGATTTTAATTCCAGCATGAATTTTTTGACGTATTGTGAGAATTTGAGTTCATTACCTGTAACATACATCTGTTACACATTTCTGTTTGTCAAGAAATGGTTCCTCATTGTTCAAAATATTGAGTGTATTAACAAAAGTAACAAAATTCGAAAAAAAAAAATTTCCGTAAAGAATATTGTTTTATACGTCATTCTGTACAGTTGGATGAGCTGATTCCAAATATTACATTGCTTAAAAACACTTTAGAAGTAGAGACAGTAGAACTTCATTTGAAAAACCATCATTTTTTAGAAAACTTATATGACGGAAATAAATAAATATGCACCAACACGCTAATTTTATAGATGCACCATACACCGAAGAAGATATTGCAAAGTTTGAGTAAGACTGAAGTTGAGGAAAAATGCGAAAACACCTTACACTACATCGTGTTTTCAGAAATAGATAGCTCATACTATAGACTTTTTTATCTGTTGAAATAAAAGAAAAAACAATAGTTTCGTTTTTTTGCTAAAGATGCCCACTGTACAAATTAAGTAAGGAAGAGTAGTTTTGATATTATTGTCATAATATGTCATAGTTTGGAAGTGTTGCTCGTCCTGTTATTAGTCGATAGGCAATCAGCTAACTAAATGCGCAGGAAGATGTGATCTCATTTTTACAGATTTTTCACATTTCTACGATTAAACTTAAATCATTTACTGCACGGAGTATTATGGCAATACTTCTTTTCAGAAGAAAATTAAAAAGCATTTTGGTGAAAACTTATATAGTGAATTAACCCATTTTTGGCTAGTTTTATGGAATTTTTAAAAAATCAAAATTCCTAGAGAGTTGATTCAACGATTTCAAGATACGCTGTGTCTTGTCCGCACTATACAATGAGGGCCAATACAAGTTTTAAAAACTAATATAAAATCTTTTGGATTTTAAAATGGTTTTCTGGAAATTTTTCGGACTAACAAAATATTTTCCAGTAGTCTTAAGTACAGAACTGGATTGAGCAGAGGAAGTACAGTGTATCTTCACAGTCTGAGATAGTTTTGACCGATTTTCAATGAATTTTGATTGTTGAAAATTTCTGTGAAATTAGCTCAAAACGGGTGAGTACAAGAAGGAAAAGGCGTCTCCCGAAGACGCTAGGAACTATAGGAATCTCTATGGAGACGAGTGTATTTAAGTTAAAAGGCCGAGATCTACGTTTTGAAAATAGTGATTCATCATGTGTATAATTAGTTTTTATACGTTTTTATTACGCATAGAAGTAAAAAGTTATGTATTAAAATTCACGCTTGAGTGAAATTACAATGGTTGATGTGTTGAGTTTTATAGATGACAGTGGGTTGTCGAAGAAAAAAGTGGTGTGTATGAATAAACAGGTGGTTGGAAAAACAGAATGACTGTTTCATATCGTGTATGTTAATGTGATAAAAAGTAGACATATGGAGATATTAGGAGCCAAAAGGGACCATAAAGAACTACAAGGAGCCAAAAAAGCTGTGGAGACACTTTTTCCATTTTATTTATTTATTCGCGCGATGGCAAAGAGAAAGGGTATAGATAAAAGTTGAAGGCTTATAGAAGCCTATCCCATGGCACACAAAGATAAAATTACAAATTAGTAGTAAACAAATTGAAGGAAGAAAAAAGTCGTGAAGATCGTTCTTTTTTTGAACAGACAATGCTTTATAAATTGAACTTTTTGCTTCTTTGTTTTTAGGCAAGTGGCGATTAGTTGTCGACGAATTCTTTATTTATTTCGAGGTTTGTGCTGCAGAGTTGAAAAAGTGTCTCTCTCATTCTCCACTTAAATACATAGTGTTATCGAACGGATAATGCAGATAGATTTTGCTTTAGCTTCGAAACTTTGATATCCTAATAGGTTCGGCATCGATACAATTGATGGAGGCATATTTTAATGAATTGTTAGGTTAAGACGTATGCCAATGAAATTCCAACAGAAATATAAAACATTTTCCTTTCTGTTTCCATTCTAAGACTGTCCCTTCCATAAATGAATTAGATTACATATACATGATTATAGACGATCAAACAAACATGCAAGTCTTTTGCTTTGTGTGTATTTGTTTCTTTACTTCTTGAAATACTGAACTGTTCTTTTGTAGTCTTTGTCATTTATCTCTGTGCATTACTCTCGCCGTCGTATGAGAAAAACATTACAGAAAAAGAAGAAAGAGGAAACGACCGCTGACGTTGATCAAAAAAATGACAAAAATTATGAATAAGCGAAAGAGAACAAAAAAAAAACATTCAACACATAGACACGTTTATACATTCTATAATAGTTGTTTTTTAAAAGTAAAGCAAGTGACGCGAACCGACATCGAAAGCTGACAGATCGTATTTCAGCTCTACAGAAACTGAGTAATGTATCCAAATCTGGGACCCTCAGCTCCACCTCCACCAACCAGTCAACAATTGAACACTCCACGCGCATCTCAGAGTGGACAAGGAGCATCTACAGGAGTTTCCACATCATTACCGCCGCAACAGCAACATCCGGGGCAGCTACAAAACACTCCGTATCCACCGTCTGCATCAATCAACTCTCCGTATCCACCTTCTACATCCGCCAACTCGCCGTATCCACCTTCTACATCAGTCAATTCTCCGTATCCACCTTCCACATCAGTCAATTCGCCGTATCCACCTTCTACATCAGTCAACGCACCGTATCCACCTTCTACTTTTGCAAACACTCCTTTTGCGCCATCTGCTTATGCCCCAAATCAACAATATCCTGGACAACAGCATCAACAAAATAGTTCTTATCCACCAGGTGGTTCCATGAATCAACCATCTGCGAACTCACCATATTCACAACAACAACCGGCCTCGTATTATCCGGGTCAACAAAATCCAAGTAGTTATGGCTCACCCTATTCGTCTATTGGAATGGGAGCAGCACCTAATCGCTATCCTCAGCAAAATCAGCCACCAAACACGAACTACAGCCAAAATGCTCCCAATCAAGGATATCCCCCAGGAGGCAGCGGATATCCTCCAGGAGGCAGTGGTTATCTCCCAGGAGGCAGCGGATATCCTCCAGGAGGCAGTGGTTATCCCCCCGGAGGCAGCGGTTATCCCCCCGGAGGCAGCGGTTACCCCCCGGGAGGCAGCGGTTATCCGCCTTCACAAGGGTATCCGCCACCTCAACAACAGGGTTATCCTCCATCGAACCCATATCAACCAAGTTATTATTCAGGTGCTTATCCAGGGGCAGGACCTCCAAATTATCAACAAACGCCGTATGGAGTTCCACCCCAACAACAGCCAGGTGGAGGCGGACCTGGTTTTGGATATCCAGGAGGTGCTTTTCCACCTCAACAGCAGCAAAGTAACTATTCAGCTCCATATCAACAAGGACCTCGTCCATCATTTGGCGTTGGCGGTGGTAACGACTCACGTATGCAACGAATAAATCAGATCGCACAAAAATATGAAATCAATCCTGCACTAGAAAGTCGTCTTCGAATATTAGAAGGTTTTGAAATCGTTTTGTTATGTGATGACAGCGGCTCTATGAACACACCATTAGAAATCGGCACGCAAACGCGTTGGGATGAAATGAAACAAATTGTCAACATTATTCTTGACATTTGTATTATATTTGATTCAAACGGCGTCGATATCTATTTCCTCAATCGTCGGCCCGTTCAAAACGTTACAAACATGTCTCAGCTGAACGAATGCTTTAGTTCCAAACCACAAGGTATGACTCCCATCGTGCCCACACTCCGAAACATTTTACGAACAAAAGGTGTTCAAGCAAATGAAGGAAAAAAACTATTGATTTTCATTGCAACCGATGGAGCTCCTACTAATGACCAGGGACAAGTTGATATTCAATCGTTGGAATATGTAGTTCGTAATGAACGTAATCCTCAAACCACGTATATCTCGTTTTTAGCGTGTACGGACGACAACGATTCAGTTGCTTATTTATCAAATTGGGATAAACAAATGCAAAATGTCGATGTTGTCGACGATTATAAAACGGAAAAACAAGAAGTACAGCGTCAGCGCGGCTATCAGTTTCCATTCTCCTATGGCGACTACATTGTCAAAGCTCTATTAGGAGCGATTGACCCATATTTCGATGCATTAGATGAAAGACCAAGCTAAATGTACATCTATCGAAAATTTTCTTCTTTCTCATTATAAAGAACATGTCTGTGCGTTTTATATTCAAATAAAGTTCAACATATAAGTAAGAATAGACAGTGATGAGAGAGAGAGAGAGAGAATGTGCAATAGAGAAAAAGAATAGAATGAATGTCAAACGAGTACACTTTAACGAGTAGTTATAACACATAAAGGGACGTTATTTGTTGACAGGACTGTTCTATATATCGAATTTCACTAAAAAATCTATATAAGTATGTTTCCTATAGTATAATAACTATAGATGACGTTACTGGCTCACTGTTCTCTCTGTACTATGAAATGAAATACAGTCAGGATACTTAACTTTAATTAAGAAATGAACTGAAACTTTACAGCTGATTATGGAAAAAGAATGATTAGGAAAAGAAGTCAAGATAAACGAAAAACATTGATTACTAATGCAAATTTACACTTTGATTTTTTTCCGTGACTAGACTAGATGTAACCATTTCAGTATGAATAATCTGATGTGTACTCTCTCAAAGGATGACGTCAAAACATCGTCCATAAACGAGTAAAGATGCTGCTTTTATGGTAAAAATTACGCGAAGTTCTTTTCCAAATATGTTAGTTGTTATATCTAATAGAATTAGAACAATCATTGATTTGCTCCTTTGTGATAGAACGACAAAATTTATTAGATACATTAAACCTGTCTAACATATAAAAGTCAATAAAGGTAACGAAAATTCATTCAATCACATTATACGCCAAAAGTATAATATTAATACTAGTAAGTAATTGCTTAATATCTTTTACTGTTCTATAGGCACAACGAAGTCAAATAGTACAACAGATTAATAATAAAAAAGAAATAATAAAAAAAACAAGAAAAAGAAAGAAATTTAAAAAAATAATATGTGATCGTCAAACTGAAACATATTATTATGAATTGATTGAAATGATGAAGTGACATGAACTACATACGTTTACATATGTCACTACAGACATTTGGAGAAAAAGTTGGATTTCTACCGCAGGCCTTTTATGAAAAATCACATAATGAAATATGGAAAATGCGCATCATTTTCTATTCTTGTTTGTTCATCCAACGAATTTGAAGCTCACTATTCAGTTACTGCGTGCTTTAATTTTAGTAAAGTCGATACATTTAGCCGCTAGATCACCTACCGTTTTGTCGTATGAAATAATTAAGCAGGGCTTCCACAATACAAACATTTTCCAAAACGAAATTCTTATCGTGGAATTTTTTTTTCATGTTTTCCCATGTCTTCAATGTTGTTTTAAAATCAGTGATTATCGCGTTTTTCTGAAAAATTGCCCAGAGTGTTCTTCATGATCTTCTCAGAGCTGACTCGTTGTTTCGACAATGATCAGCTTTTGAATCGAGGGACTTGATGATCAACTGAACTTCTGAGTAGTGTCTCAAACCGATTAATCGGATGAAGAGGGTTCGAGTAGTCGGCACTGTCATAAGAAAGTCATTATAAAACAAAACTCATATTTCTGAAGACAGTCTCTAAATGATTGGATGAGTCATCGTATGACTCATCAGATGCTATGTACACATAAAAAAGCGTACTGCTAAGCAACGGCGATTCGAGATTGTCAAAGGTGTTTTCGTGAACGCTTAATGACGATAGATGCGTACCAACCGTATTCAAGATTTACACAAGTCTCATTGTTCTAGTGAAAGTTCAACACTGTATTTTACTTGTAGGTTGAGGAATCCACCAGATAATAATGGTAGAATAATGATTAATATGCAAAGAAAGAAAGAAAGAAAGAAAGACGTACTTTGTCGGTTTAACGTCATAAAGATGCCAATTCACTTATATATGAAATTTTTTTCGCTAAGTGTTGACAGTTGTTTTTCACTAGATAAAAGTACAAGATGGAAGAAATAAACCGTTAAGTACGATAGAGGAGGCTAGATGCATTATACGTAACTTACGTACGCATAACTTCACACCTAACGTGATTCATGATCATTAATCATCATGATTCTTCCTAAAATGAATTATTGTTGTGCTTAATATGATAATTTCTTTTCTCTCTCTGTTCTTGACTCTCTGAATAAACTTGCTTCTCGTATTATTTCTCATATGATTATCGTTTTTCTAGTTCTTTAATTGTATCACAACTTTCTCTTCCAATTCTCTCTCTTGGCGGTAAATATTTTAGACTTGTTCAATTTTTTAAAATTTACCATCATCTTAGTCCTCTCTCCATTTTTTTATCTTGTTCATCGTCCGCACTGCTTCTTTACGCCTTCATTACTCTAAACATGTTCGCAATCTACCTCTTGTTAACGGTCTTTCTTCACAAACAGGTTTCTCCTCCTTTATTTATAGAACTGTCACTGACTGGAATAAATTACCCGAATCCGTGATTTGTTTTTCTTCTTTATCATCATTTAAAAGAGCACTATCTCTTACAGTAAAGTACAGCCATATTTGAAGCCATTCTTTTATTTATTTTCTTCTATTCTTTTTATTTTATTTTCATTTGTTCACTTGATCTGTCTCTGTCCATTACTCTAGTTTTCTTTTGTCAAATTATCTTTACTATTTTATTGCCTCGGGTCATTGTTATTACAAGTCGGAGACCTTTGATGATTCTCACTTTTCGTGAATAAATACTAATACTATGCTTATTTTCCTTATCACAGCACGCATCATAAAGTCTACAACGCGTAACGATCGTTATTTTCCTAACGGTACCGACTTTAGATGAAAAGAAATGAGTCAACAGACTTTTCTCAAGATGTAAGTCCAGACTTTATCATTTTTCTTGTTTCTGTTTTTAGATCTAATTTTTAAACGTGGATGATGATGTATTTTTTGTTTTACTTCCTAATTGTATATTTACTAATTAATCAAAATGTTCAATCAATCAAGGGCCAACAATGTAAGGAAAACAAGGAAATAACGTCCACAACTATGTTTTGCATCGACTCAGTGTTTCTAACAGAATTTATCCGCTGAACGTACGAGTACGCTCTGTTTTTTCAGCCAAAACGTATGTGTACATTCTGTTTTTTTCGCAAAACGTACACGTTTCAAATCTAAAAAAGGACACATCAATTAGACATCAGGAATTAGAGGAGAAAAATAGAAATTTTCTTTATACAAGTTTGAAAGCAACTTTGAAGACACAGACAATTACTAGGCATGCAACAGTTTTTTTTCGTATTTTTCAAAAAATGGTTTGTATTTTTGCAGCGACGAAACTGTGAAATTTTCTGAAATCAACAGTTTTGTAAGAGTAAACATTTCTCTACAAGGTGGTATATAGTAGATATTTTTAAAGTTGCTTGATCTCTTTACAAAAAGGTTTTTGATAGGATGACCCGGTAGTTAAAACAGCGGTTTTTAACTACTGAATAAAACCGCTGTTTTAACTGCTGGGTCATTCTATCAAAAACCTTTTTGTAAAGAAATCAAGCAACTTTAAAAATATCTACTATATACCACCTTGTAGAGAAATGTTTACTCTTACAAAACTGCTGATTTCAGAAAATTTCACAGTTCAAAAACACAAACTATTTTTTGAAAAACGAAAAAAAAACTGTTGCATGCCTAACAATTAGAAATAGAGAAAAACGTCACTGATCTTGTGTAACAAGAAAAAAGTCTCCTGCTCCAAGCAGCAGAATGACTCACTGGTTAAAAAAAGCTTTTCTTATTTTCTCTTAAATATAACAAAAGTTCTATTAGTAAACAAGTAAAACAGCGATAGCAAATCGTACACTGTATACTCTGTTTTTCTCAGCAAAGCGTAAACAGAGCATATTTTTAAATTCCGAAACGTTTAAAACGTACGTTTTGCTGTTAGAAACACTACAGGGTGGGTAAAAATGTTTTTCCAGGGTAGTAACGCTATAATTGCAAATAGGGTAAGTAATGAATTTTATACCAGATGAAAGCCCGTCGAAAACGGGAATTATTGATGCTAAATAGCAAGTTTTATCAAAGCATTTTAGTG
>CAJNOQ010005972.1:0-14380 GCA_905250885.1 Didymodactylos carnosus
CTATACAGCATTTTCAAAAGGTTGACAATTTTCTCCGACATACCATACTTTAAACAGACTTTCCACAGTAATTCTCGATTGACAGAATCATATGCTTTTGTAATATCAATAAAACACATAAACAATGGTTTATTGAGCTCTCTTCTCTTCTCCATAGTAGTTTTTAATGTGAAGATCTGATCCATAGTGGATCTTTGTGCTCTAAATCCAGCTTGAGCTTCTAATAGTTGATGATCAATCATATTTTGAATACGGTTCAAAATCAAACGAGAAAATATTTTGCTTGTTACGTTTAACAACGAAATACCTCTGTAATTATCACACAGTTGTTTTTCACCTTTCTTATACAGTCGAATAAGAAGAGCCAAGCTCCAGTCTTCCACCATCTCCTCATTCTTCCACACATCAGTGAAAATCTCAAACAGCCAGCGAATAACTGGCTCACCGCCAGCTTTGAGCAAGTCTGCTGTAACTTCGTCACTGCCAGGAGCTTTCCTTGATTTCATTTGCTTTACTGCTCTTCTAACTTCTTCTACAGTTGGATTAGCATTCTGTCTCTCTACCTCTTCCTTAGTCAATGTCTTTACTTGAATTTCATCAATCAATTGTTGATCAACCGTTGATGGTACATTGAGTAATTCACTGAAATATTCTCGCCATCTTTCAAGTCGATCCGATGAATTCAAAATTAAACTGCCATTTCGATCTTTGATTGGTATATTTTCTATTCGTTTACTACCCCCACGTAAGCGTCTAATGAGAGAGAATGCCATAGCTGGGTCATTTCTTTGTACAGATGATTCAATTTCTTCGCATATCTGATCCCAGTACTCAATTTAACGTTCATCATAATGAGGAGGTATGTAGCGATATAAATGTTCTTCACATATCTCTATTTGTTTTTCAACAACTTTAATTTTTATTATGAAGATGGACTCTAGTGTGAAGAAGAACAAGTAAATCTGAGCAGATTTCGAAAATTCGACCACTAACCTTTTTTATCAGCAATATATTTCTACTGCTCTCACATTTGGTTTCTTTGCTCAACTTGGTTTCCTTGCATATACGTTCTCATATTTTTTCTAATGGCTCATATGACTAAGATTTTTCCTTGTCTTCAATATCACGGTAGAACTGGCTATACCAAGAGTTTTATGTTTACAACAAGTCGCATGACGATGATGATCTGGTGATGGATAACAAAATAACTAGCCGATTCATAAGCCTTTTTCAATAAATTTTGTATACGATGAATCGTTGGATAACATAATTATAGAGTAACAGATTGAAACGTGTATTTTGTTTAAAACGAGAATTTGGAATAAACGGCGCCGTAATAGACGAAATAGGAATAGAACTGCAGTTTGACTGTTTGAATTAGGAGGAAGATTTACTGATTTAGCTCACATTACGAGAAGTATCTCAGTTCAACAACTCCTAATACGTGAAATGGTACCACTTCATCAGCAAGAACAAATGTTTTTTTGTTGTTTATATATATATTTTGGATGTTTTATTTTACGTAGTGATTGTTTGTTAATAAATGTTGTAGTTGCTCCAGTATTTATGAGGATGCGCATTTTACAGTGATTAACGGGTGGGCTGATGAAGATTAAAGATGATTTTAATGGATTTTGTTTGTTATGGTCGGAGTCCACACCATCACGGTGTGGACGATACGTAGTTTTTTAGTAAAAACTTACCATTGAAAAGCCGAAAAATTGTACTTTCCTTTTAAGAGCCATTGCCATAGTCATGAACATGTGAGAAACGAGTACACCTCTATCATAAGCTATGAATTATTTTCGTACAAGACCCTTAGCTGTTGTACAAATGAGCTCAAAAGTCGGTAAGATATGAAAAATGGTCAGTTTTAAAGATCGATTTTCTCGTCCAACTTCGGATTCTTCAGTTCATAACCTTTGAGCTCTAGAAAATCTGGTGAATCGAACCGAAAAAACTGAAGTTGAACCTGCCATAAATTTGAAAGCATGATGTGATAGCCTGACTTAAGTATTCATGATTGATATACGAAATCTCGAGAGGTATCGGACGAGGAAATCGATCTTTACAACTGACCATTTTATATATATTTGCCACTATCAAACTCATTTGTACAACAGCTAAGGGGGGTAATAGTAAAACATGAAGACACCCGCAGACAGAGCACAGACATCCATGGATGTCTGTGTTTGGATATACGTGTAGCTGTCTGTGGTTGTATATGTGCAATTCAGAAATTCTCTGAAAATTTTCTACATGGGTTAGATAGCCCCACGAATTGTGCAAAATTCGGTAGTAGGGAAGCTGATGTTGTTACTATGTTTGACTTCGATTATGCTCTAAGTCTGTTAGGATCTCAAATTGATGATATTAATCTATTAAATGAGATGATGACACACAGACCTAGAGGTTATTCCCAATTCTCAATATCGTTTCGTTTCTTTATATTCATCCATTACACGAGCTAAAAGTTATTTAATTATTATGAGTAAAGAATTTTGTGAGTTCACACTAGTAGATAATCCCATACTAAAAAGTGCAACGAACGGCTCAAGAGAAATGCGCCCGAAGTGACCTAAAAATAGTTTCGAAATATCTGCTCCTTGGAATAGTTTTACAGCTTTTTGAATAATATTTTACCAAATCAGACGAAACTAATGAAAAAATTGAAACTTAGTAATTTTTTTTGCTGCTTGTCATGCAGATAATTCCATTCGACTTTTTAAGAGACTGATTTATTTGTTCTCGAATCATATCTTTAAGAATATGAACCTTCTCCTCAGCTGCGTTACAGTTTCGAATAAGAATATCAAAAGGAGTTATACTAAATTTCTTATTAATAGAATCTCAATCGGCTGTCTTGTAATCGTAGATTTTGTTTTCAATATTATTTCTAGTCTCAACGTTAGTTGCAGAAAGATATGAATGAAGTTTAGTCACTTGTACGGAGAACTGGAAGTCTATTCAATGTAGTCGTTGAATGTTTAATATCTATAATTAACAAATCTAAGCATATCCGCCATTTCGATCGAGTGACTGCGGAAACTATTTAGTATAAGTTATGCGGTTTGATAAAATAAAAGCGTAGCGGTCCTTCATGAACTGACAGTTTTTCGTTGCATCATACTTGGTTATGAGCATCAAAGTCTCAACACAATTTATTAGTTTTATATTTAGAAGAGTGAAATTTGATTAATACCTTCACAAGATAATCCAGCCATGGTTTCTACTTAACCTGAAGATTCAGGTCGATAATCTAAAATAACAACTAAATTTTGATTTACAGTTTTACAGTCGCGAGAAAAATTTTCCGTGCAATCCAAGATTTTTTTGTTCCATTCGAGTTTTTAATGATATGCCACCTTTACCTTTTATAAGTATTCTCAGACTTCTTCCTTCAAAACCTTAGGATTGTCGGCAGATGTAAACTTCAAACGAACAAACATGCGCCGCATGAACGAATATATACACTCTCCTAACACTTTTGAGGGTGAAAGAAGTAAGAAAAGAAGTACATAGAATTATATGGCAGCTACGTGTGTTATTGATGATACCAACTAACATTTTTCTTCTCATTTTCAACAAAATGAAAAAACAGTGTTATATTAGCTACTTATTTCTTACTTCTGCTTAGTCCATATCTGCTTATATATAGATAAACAATAGGTGAAACATTGCCGTTGGACATGAGAATGGAGAACCATTGGTTGAATAAACGATACGACCAGTAGAAGATCCGACAAACCATTTTGTATCCGGTTATTTCCCAAGTCTGCGGAGGATTGAATATAGGAAACACAAAATTAGCAGTCGATATTCTTTGTCGTAGTATACTCGACCCTGATGGTGTCGACAAATCCATGCTGCCAAGGTTCAACGTTGATAGATTAGTTTTCTCTCTACTCGCTAAAACTGTCATAATGACCTTTCTTTATCGAGAAATCCATGTCCAATTTCTTCTTGAACTCATATTATCAAAAGATATTTAGAGGCCATCAAAGCTTCGTCAAATCTTTCGAAATCATCGAGAATTGCTTCTCTTTAGAGTTGTGCTCTTTCTCGACAAAGATCTAAGATTATGTTGAGGTACAAACCTCATTTTATTTTCGAATATCCCCATCTATTATCAATACAAAATGCTCTTATCTAGAACATAAGTGGTTCAAGGTCTATCTATAGTTTATACCGTATGTGGCTGTGCCTTAGCACTAGTGCAGACATATACAAGAATAGCGCTTGGAGTGTCGAACGTCTTGTCAACTTTTTCCTATAATATGAAGAACTTCTGATTTAAATGTTATTATTGTTACTTGCTAAACAACTAAAATTTCCATCAAGTATGTCTGCGTACAAGATAAAGGTGCTTAAGGTTAAAACAATTCTAAGAGTCGGTAACATAAATTATACTATCTCTTCGAAGATAGCGTAATCTTGAACTTTTTAACAGCGTTTCATATGTCAGCCATCCGATAAGATCATTGAATGTTCTAACACACAATGTTCAAGGAATGGCTAGACATTTTCTGCTCGTCTTTAGTGGTACTGAGCATAGTCGAGATGAGTATTGGATAAAAATTTCAGTCAGATTCATTGATCAACAAAAAGTTATAAGAATTTCACGTATTGAATAACGATCGTCTAATGCCAGCGCAATTCAATCAAGTATGAGGTAGTTATTATATTAACTTAATATGAGTAGTTAATTAATAGTAGACAACAAAAGCTTTTTATATAATTTATTATCGACCAAGCTCATTCGTTATGTAATATTTTAATAGTCGATTACCTATGAAAGTTTTTCAGCTTTAAGTATTAATATTTATGAAAATGTTTTCTGAAGTTTTCCTGAAAATTTTTTGGAGATCCTCTGGAGACGTCATGCATACGTCCATCGGCTATGCAACATTCGATTACCTAGTTGTACATTTTTGCTGCATTCAAATCTGAATATTTCTTGAAAGTTATTTTGAAATATTTATTATTTTCAACAATTTTAATTTTTTAATTTTTGAGAATTTTAATTTTAATTTTAAACAACTGATAGAAAAAATTATTTTTCTCCCCAATAATAGTTTTACACATTAACACTCATATATTATAAAAATATATTTAATTTTGATAATTTAATAAGTCAAGCAGTTTTATAAGGCTTTTAATTTTTTTTAAAAAGATTTAAAAAAACTACATTTAAAAAACGTATGACACGAATATTATTCAAAATAAACGTTTTTTTGCAAAATTTTGATCTATGGTTTCTTTATTGCTCTCATGAAATTTTTGATGAGAAAAACTTTTTTCTAACGCCTACGTCAAACTGAAAACAAGAAGTAAAATTAAGAAAAAGAACAATTTTGCAATGGCAAATAAACATGTATAGACAGGTACAATACATTTTTTTTTCTGAAAAACTACTGGTTAGAAATAATTGATTATTGAGATAGTTTTCGTTTTTTTCTACTCAAACAATTTTATTTAATGGTACATGAAAAGTTAGATATAAATCTAAAGCTTTTACAAATGTTTAGCAGTCTATTTACGAAATTTTCACAATTGAAAGTATGAACAATGTTTTGGATTTATGCAACAAAACATTTCATACATTTTACATTGAATCATGAACAAATCAATCATCTTTTGTTTTTGGAATTTTTACTTCTATATTAAACACAAAATAAATTATGTCATAATCTAGAAATGCAGTAATTCGTTCAAATAAAAAACCTTTATTTTTGAAAAGTATCAATCAACAACAAGAAAATTAAAATCTGACCCTGGTCCATGATTAAGACCGTCGTATACAGTGGTATACGTCAAATTAAGTAGTCGTAATTGACGTATACGTAGTATCTCATCGTATTTTGACATAAACCCGACCAACATATTCCGTTAGCCGTTACGACGTTCGTATTTCGTCGTATTTCAACGTAAACGACGTCGTTTACGATGGACGTAATACGTTGGCCAAGTTTACGTCAAAATACGACGAATATCCATATATATATACGGTCGTGAATCTTTGACTTGGGGAAACAGTAAAACTCACAGAACAAAAAATCCTATTTAATATGACTTGATATGAATTCGTAATTTTTACTACCATTTGACAATAATTGATATGATTGGAAACATAATATAAATCAAAACAATGTACAAAATGTATGTTAAATATTTTTCTTTTATTTATTTGTTTGCCTTTTCTTTAATTCAACTTCAATATTTTGTAAATCCAATGTTGATGTGGATCCAGTTCATGAAGATGTTTGACATGATATTTGGCATCTAAACAAGAATGAGTATGTAATTCTTTTAATGTATTACCTTCACTAAATAATTTTCCTCCTGGAATAATTGCAGATGCACAATAACCTTCGTCTTCGTCAATAATATATTCAAAGATGAGTTTTGACATTAATTGTGAAAATAATAAAAAACGTGTTGTAAAGTTTTAATAATCTCTAAACAAAAATGTACACATTATTATAAAATGTTTGTACAGTCAAGACGAAGTTAAATAAAAATATTGACTGGTTTAGAAATGTAACATATGTAGAAAAATATTGTCGAAAAGCAATAGCAATCAAAACAAAAGAAAAAAAACTGACCAAATGAAAATCAAACCCAAAAGCTGTACGAAAGTTGTTTCATTTATACTTATAGTATCACTTATACTTTGAAAACCTAGAATAAGATCGATCCATAAATAACAATAACGGCGCACATAAAAGCTATTTTTTCGATTTTAAAAGATATGTTTTCGATTTAACTCTTGTCGTGAGAGTGCAGCCTTACCAAACAGGTCAAATCATTTCCTTATAGTACGTGGTCTCTTGACATGAAGCAGTGGGAGAACAGCCAATCAACAGCCAATGCGCCTAAAAAAAGTGACTGATTTTTTTTTGCGGAATTTTATCTAGTACATATTATAGCTGATATCAAGATCTTTTAGAATATATATTCAGAGTTCTCTTAACAAAAGCCGTTACTGAGATATCAGTGGTTTTCCGAAAACTGTTTGTCATGGCAACAGCGTTAAAATTCTTCGAGTTATTGAAGTGCTCGGTTAATACGCTAATTTTTGTCACAATTTTGGATCTCCATATTATTGTCCAACCAAAAAAAATGATGGAATGGTCCACAGGTTCTGAAGATGGCTCCTTAATCTCATTTGTTTATGTAAGATCGATTTTTCGAAAACCACTGATATCTCAGTAACGGCTTCTGGTAAGAGAACTCTGAAGATTCCAAATATGCTGACAATTCAAAACGTGCTGGCACGTTTTGACACGTACGGCACATTGACACGTACGTTTGATTATAAGTCCGGACAATTCGTCTGGACTTATAATCAAACGTAACTCAGCCCTGCCATCAATTTCCTGAAAGTCTCAGGACTAGTGAGAGATGATCGGTGGGAACTGTGACGATAATCGAAACATAATTTATCAGGCACGCTAAGACCTCAGCTAGCGTTTACTTTTATTAAAGTTTTTAAAAACTAACGAAACCTTGCCTTCGATAAAGGACGAGGTGCAAAAAGAACGAGAATCGGTTCCATTCAAAATTTTCTCGAAAAGTTTCCAGAATGAAAGAGCATGTGATTTTATGATGCTCTAGACCCTTGGTTGCCCTTCCAAGTTGATACCTGTAAGAAAATCGATTAGGTTTGAACAATATTTTCGCAAACTGATTGCTATGTGTTTTTGGTAAAAAAGCTCATGTTTTAACAGTAATATTAAAAATAGTCGGTGTTCACAGTGTACATGACAACTGAGCAAGAGATAGTTTTGGTCTCCGTGTAAAGTTGCATCCAATGATATATGAAACTTTCCTTCAAAGTTATTTCATTCTATGGAAACTACCAAAAACACATAGCAATGAGTTTGCGAAGATAATGTTGTATTCAAACCTGATCGGTTTTCTTACAGATATCAACTTGGAAGGGTAACCAAGGGTCTAGAACACCATAAAATCACACGCTCTTTCGTTCGGGAAACTTTTCGAGAAAATTTTGAATGGGACCAATTCTCGTTCTTATTACACGTCTCCTCTGGCCATTTTTTACTATTTTCATATTTTTGAAGTGCTTTGAAAGTGTAAAACAGCAAAAATCTTCTTTTTGATTTCTGTTTTTTCTGCAGATACACATCACTATAGAACTTTAAAGAGATTTTTAAGATGCAAGAATAATTAATTTTCTCAAAGATTTTTCATCTACTTTCAGTATGATTGTAGAAGCTCGGGAGAATAAAATGAATGGCGATGACTTTGCTCGTTCGTTTACCGGAAGCCTGAAACCTGAAACCTTATTCGTTTGGCTTACAACTGTGGAAAATCATTTAAGGTAAAAGGTAGCGGATTGGTTCTAAATCTCATGAAAAAGAAAGACACCATTAGAGCACGTTTTATCAGCAGTTCCAAAAGTAGGAAAAGATGCCAAAAACTGTAAAACACAACTTGCGATTGCACATATCCATCATACCACTAATTAAATTAGTAGGAATTGTCATATGAGAAGGATCTGTTAGATTCATTGCTTTTTTCAAAAAGGCTTTCTTTGTTTGTGATTTTCACCGTCATATTTCACATTTCTAAACTAAACTTTCACACTAACACCTATTGTACTATCTTAGAATTTAGGCTATTTAGACGACGAATTTGATATGAAGTACATTTTCGATGAACGCTCTATTGTTGGTAAATAGCACCAAGAGCCCCGTTCAGTGATTAAAAAATAAAAGAATTCAACTCTTACCATGATTATTCTTAAGGGATTTAGCAGTTTTTGCCATCATTTAGCAGAAAGTAATTTACACGTTAAGAATGATGAGAGCAATACTAAGGGCTGTTTCTTATCAATCGAATATGTTAGTTCACACAATGACTAACAATAATACCGTTATCACACAAAATTGTCATATTAGCCTTTACGAGCAATTTGTGGTAGGTTAATACAGATTCAGTCCCGATTCGTCGACACTAACTCTCACACCGCCCCTCCCGCCTTTGAAATTCTTTGATGTATTTTCTTTGAAGTGTCCGATTTGTCGACGAATCAGGACGATACCGTTAATATAGTTTCAAACATTCTATTATAGGCTTATCTTTCCTTAATTCATTATGTAACTAAAATTGATCTGTTCTATTTTCTAGCAATGTATCAAAGAATTAGATGCCTCTGATGATACAGCACAGTGGGCATCCAAGCGGACATTAGGCGAAAAAGTCGATTTGTTCTTTTTCCAAATATAAATAGTGTAAAATGTAGCGCTTTGAATTCCCTATCGAATGGTGTATGAATGTCTATTTTGATGTTCACTCCTAAGTGGAGAAAGAAGGACACGAAAACTGCAATACGAATATCGAAAACCATGACATGTATGCACAAAANAGGATATATTCGGAATCAGCATGTCCTTACCTATCTATTGATATAAAAATGTCTACATTTCCATATCGAATTCACTAAAGAATCGGTAATGGAGTATACCCACTTTCATTCGAACTGACACGACCTCCATATAGTCGAGTTCCACGATTTTCCTGTCCTCGAAAATAACAATAAAATATATCAATATGTTTCCGAACACCCACTCTATCTACAGTGCATGCGACTTTTTGCGACTTTTTATCTAAGTCGAATTATCGATTTTTCAAAACCCATACGGTTTTCCGATCGATGATGATGATGATGATGATTTTGGTTAGGTTTGCCTACTATCCGTAGGGAAATTTTACGACTTTCGGGTACTCCTGACTAAAAATGAGGCTTTGTCTAGGATCTTATGAGAAAATTCGTAGACCTCCTTCTAGAGTTCCTGTTTTCTATTAGCATTGATCGGGGCGCAATAGTGAAACTGCTTAAGTCTTGGATTAATAACCGGGATTAATATGAAGTAGAATCAGTCGGCCAATATTTTGCGGTATGATACGATTCTGCGACAAACGTGTAAATTTAGTTCATCTGTGACATATTTCTTCCACTAAAATTTCATAACTGCTTAAACTTTGTCGGCTTATATAAACTTCTTAATTTAAAAGAACAAATTGGATTGCTGTTTTCGTGATAAAAAAAAGTGTGTGAAAAATTAGCTATACATAATCAAGTAAGCAATCTTCTTTTATTTATACAAAATATTTAGAAAAAATTTATACGGAACACTCATTTAGACTTTAATTCAACTGACTCACATTCTGAATAACTGTAAATAAAATTCACAGTACAGTAAAACAACGAAAAAGTATTTGTATTTAAGTAAAACATAATCAAGACAAGCCGGTACTGACCGGTATATCGATGAACAGTATACCGGCCGGTACCGGTATGAAGTTTGTATATTGGTGGCCGGTCCGGGTATCGCAATTTTGATACCGGTTACACCCCTGTTTCATATGGAAGATGTCGAACGCAACTTACACGGAAATCGCGGATAGCTCCGACACGGATATCGTGATGACAACGAAAAGTAGTAATCCATGCAGGGGACATGATGATCTCCGATGAACCAGGATTATAAGATTTGTTTGTGATCTAAAAGTAAACTAACATCTACTATTGTCTATTAAAAAAAAGAATGGGCATGACTACTTTTTCAATACCTTTTGAAAAATGCATTTTGATGACTTGCGGCTTTCAGTATCGCATAGAGGAGATACTTGGCTTGAAGATGACATAAAAATATCTTAGAAAATACCACTTGCAGGTGTTGTACGTTATCTAGGGATGCACCAAACCCGATTATTTGTGTTTGGTGGGTTTATGTTTGGTGAAGATTTGGGGTTTGGGGTTTGTGACCCCAAAACGTTTGGGTTTGGTTTGGTCACCAAACCCAGCGAAAGTCTTATTATCGTTAGTAAGCTGCTAGACATATGCCTATAATAAATTTCAGTCGATCATCTTATTCTTACATATTTGTCATAGTAGAATACGTTCTTGCTTACTTCTTTCCTCGACCTTCGTCCTTGCTCTTAAATCAATCGAGAATGAAGAAGACAGAAATGCGTTCTCACTCCTTCCTTAATAGACTTTCTTCATTATTAGAGCTTTTGCTTCATTATAAAACGCGCTAAAAGTTACTATATGTGTTCGAGGAGAGGAGCTCAAGCGATTGAGCGAAAGAACTCTGAATCAGGCTGGGCTTCTGCCCGGAGCTACAGCTAGTATTAGTTGTAGGGAAAATATCGGGCTTAGGAAACTGTCTCCGGACCTCATCCTATACTGCAAGGTAGCCGAAAGCCGAGTATTCTTCCTTCTTCCAAACACACAAAACCATATGCAATATTTCTGGGAAGTAAACACGATTCTTCTAAAGACCACTTTTTCAAAATTTATTATGTTTTATTGCTAAAACTATTGCCATAGAAGTATAGAAAAAACTATGGTTGTGTTAATGCTATTACCTGTCCAGTTATTGGTGTACTTAGTTTATCTTTCAAAAATACTGATAAACTTAAAGGCTCTGGACTTAATCTTGCTCTTGCTTTACGGTCGTAAAATGAAGATAAGCTAAATGCACTTTCTGATGCGACACTTGTACTAGGAACTGCCAAAAACTTTTTGGATATTTGTGCGAGTATAGGTAACACAGTTTCGTTCAATTTCCAAAACAATAATGGTTTTTTCCCGTGTTCTTCATTTAATGATTTTAATGCTAGTGCTTTATAATCTTTTAACTCTTCTGCTAATGACGTGATTGCGCTGGGGTAAGATTCACTATTGACGCATTCTAAAAATTGCTGAAATATACTTGGTTTAATTTTTTTCATTTTAACATTGTTTTTTCTTTGTGGTTGTTGTTATTGGAGTAGAACGTGATCCTTGTATTTGCGTGGTTTTACACTCAGCGCCGTACTTTTGTTTAATTTCTCGCTGAACAGCGGCACGTTCATCCATCTTCATCACTGATAAGCTAATCGGATCGAAATAAGAATAGAACTAAACAAATTGAACAAAAAAATCAGCTATAGGAAGATAAAGAGTCTCGTTTCAATAAAAACTAATAGGTAAGATTCTGGGAAACTGTATAACTTCTGTTCAAGTTTATGAATTGAATTTTGAACATAATCTCAGCTATATAGTGAGAGGACCGATCGCTCGACTATTAAAATGCAGTTGACTGGTTACTACAGTTATTACATAACCTTCTCTCTTTCAGTTGAAGCGGCCATAAATCCAGTATAAAGTTTCTTTTCTTTCCATTAGACACTCGGAGAATTTTATTTTTTCAGTTACTTTTAATGTTCTCCATTGATCAGTATCATTCACAGTATATTGTTTCAATCGTAGTAATAAACGTTTTTTTAAACTTTTCAATAAATCTTCATAATTTTGTGTATTTTCAAGAAATCTGTGACTGTTTAGCCAATTGTAGGATAATGATAGCCGCTAATTAGTTTCGTTGCTACAAAGAATGATTTTAGGACAGTCAACAACAAATTAATCATATTCCAACATTCGCTGGTTACTTCATAAGATGCTAATCGTTTACGTTGTTTTACTGCTACGCCGATTTTATGTTTATCTTCAAACATTTCATTCAATATTAGTCTAAACATCTTTAATATATGAATTCCATCTTCTTCTTGTTCGTTTCGAATTTGTTTTACTATTTCAAAATCATTTTCTATCGCTTCTAATAAAATAAACTGACCAGTTCCTTTATTTCCTGTTCTTGATGTTCTTCCAACGTTTTGTTGTTCAGCTCTTTCATTTGGCGGTAAAAATGTAACACACACAACAAATGTAATCCACCATTTTTTTTGAATTTTTTCAGCTCGTATATCAGTTTCTCTACCGGCAATATTTGTTGCAATAATTATTTCACCAGGTTTTAATTCTTCTTTAATAATTTTTGAATCGATTTCTGTTCTATAAATTTTTATTTTTGTTTTATCATATTCTGCTGTTATTAATCTATTTTTAATTTCATCAACTTCTTTTATATATTTTGTAATAATTAAAACTCCTCGGCCATTAATCAATTTATTTATTGAACTTTCAACAATATTTGTATATCAATTTTCTTCATTCTTTGTAATTATTGGCATTATTTCTTCATATTGTTTTTGTCTAAATGGCGGAATAATTACACTATCAACATTGTATGTTTTATTCAATAATTTTCGTGCTTTTACACTTCCAAGTGTTCCTGTTAAACCATAAATATTATGACCATAACGTCTAAAATATGTTACATTTGCAATAAAATTTGTTGTTAAACTTTCTGCAGTTATTTTTGCACCATGTTTTATTTGTAAAGATTGATGTAATCCATTATTCCAATGCATATTTTGTTGCACAATTCCAGTATTATTTGCATCCATAGGTGCAATTTTTCCATTTTTAACAATATAATGTTGTTCATTTTTACATCGATATTTTGCATGAATGCCACTATCAATCCATTTTGTTAATTGAAGATCGGTTACCAATTCTCGTAAATGTTTGGGAATTTTTATTTCCGGATATTCATTAGGAATTATTTCATTATCATCCGGTAAGTTTTTTATATCTCGAAGTAATTTTCTTATATGTGTTGTGGTACAATTTTTTATAAATTCTTCTTTTGTTCCTTCGATAAGGAAAGCTTTTTCAATAATGTCAGATTTTATTGGTTGACCATCTTTGTCAATCCTATTTCCCTGCTCTATATAATAATCTTTGCCATCGATTTC
Organism: Didymodactylos carnosus; assembly: GCA_905250885.1. Taxonomy (NCBI): domain Eukaryota; kingdom Metazoa; phylum Rotifera; class Eurotatoria; order Philodinida; family Philodinidae; genus Didymodactylos; species Didymodactylos carnosus. Next base: position 13,675 of record CAJNOQ010005972.1, read on the forward strand.
TCTAATTGATTTAGCAGTTTCGCTTAACTGTATCCATATTGATGCTAAAATTGGTTCTAACAATATAGCATATCTCGGTATAGATAATCTATGCATCTTTCTTATTTCACTTGGACAACAAATAGAGATTAACGTAGTCGCCTTTCTACTGATACGATTCAGCCAATATGCACAATATAGCATATCTCGGAATTCCGATCGGGGTATTTCAGTGGGGACTTTGCTCCTGAGTGCAGCCAGGCACTCTGATTGATGGAACCAAGTACAGCTCGACGCGCTCTACAAAATGCACTATCTGAAAGATGTGGATGAGCGACGGTGCTTTAGGGGACTCACGAACACCCACACCCTCGCCCCCTCAAGAAATAAAGAAAATGGAATAATCCAACGACTGGATACAAAAATGAACATGTGTACTATACTGAGCACCACAGATTCCAAAACTGAGTAACCTGTTTGTTTCCACTATACTATTTGCGAAACTATGAGTATTACCCGAAAATTTCCGAGCGAGAAGGGGAAATCGATTTTTCGCGGTCAAAATTGAGTACTTCGAAAGTAGTAAATTCAAAAATGATAATAATATTTATTGATACCTCTCGATTGATTATGTCGTTGTTGTACAAATTCGATGTAAAAATGAACAACATTATATTGTTAAAAATGGAAAAATTGCACCTATGGATGCAAATAATACTGGAATTGT
>CAJNOQ010005973.1:0-14379 GCA_905250885.1 Didymodactylos carnosus
AAAGATGACAATTATAAATTATATGGAACCCGCTGTCGGATTCACCGAAAAATTTTGCACCTAGCGCCCAATTTTTATCTAATGTGGTGCTGCGCGGCAAAAGTACCTAATTTTCTAATGAATTGTCGCAAGATACGATTTTAAAATTTAAAGTGAAAAGTAGTACGGGCTGAAAGGTAAACAGGAACTGAGACTGAGATGGTAATTATTACTTAACAGATAGCCTAGCAACTGAACTAAAGGGTAGTAGAGATTACTAACACAAATGAACACTATTCGTCGCTTGCCATTCGCGTTATTTCACCATTTTCCTTTAGTTCTCCTGAAATCAAGTTTAGGCAGCATCTACGCATGTGAGATGTGATTTGAAATTAAAAAAAGAGAGGTGTGTGGGAATACTTCTTTTACCATATGCCTTTTTCTTCCAGTTTTTTTTCCATATTCAATAGGATAGTACAGAATAAGATAATAAGTTGTCGCTGTCTGGTGTCTATTTAAGGGTGTGTGTGGTGCATTTGTTTGCTATAAAATCAAACCAGGAATATACAGAGTGGTCCAAAAATGGCTTTACCGAGGTAGACACATTATTATGTACATTTTTATTTTGATTGAGCTCGCTTTTATACCAAAAGATTCCTCGTTGAATTTTCTACAAAAAACGTATTGTCTGTTTTATTGCAAAATCCGAAGATGTACAATGCCATGAGAAATTGTAAGAAGTACCAAAATGTAGAAAAAATAAACGGAAGATAGTGAAACTTTTTCGAATGATTTCACAAGCATTAAAATATAGTTCCAGTATAGTTTTGTGTAGTTTCAAGTATGCTCTTTCTCGTCATGTAGAGCGAAAATCATTTAAATCTAAATATCCGACACAAAAATTAACTTCACAGCGATCAAGTGAAAATAGCAAAAGTTGTCACCTTTTTTTTGTGCGATGGACCAAAAGAAATTTTTTTCCAAATCTTAGAGATCCGATCATAATGACTAATCACTTTTTTTCAAAATTAAAAAATCAACCTTAATGGATCAAGTTTGACTAATCTTTATTTGTTTTATTAGAAGACTAAAATTACTGGTAAATCGTCATTTTTTGAAAAATGGTAAAAAACAATGAAATTCTTGTGCCCTCAGTTCTAACTGAAAATTATTTAAATTATAGATAAAAATGCAGCTTTTCGAGGTGTACACGATGACTACTTCAGTTTTCCTCTCTCACAAACTTTTAGCAGATAATACTAAAAATAACTGTTAACCACGTTTATTTTTTCTACATTTTGGTACTTCTTACAATTTCTCATGGCATTCTGCATCTTCGGATTTTGCAATAAAACAGACAATACGTTTTTTGTAGAGAATTCAACGGGGAATCTTTTGGTATAAAAACGAACTCAATCAAAATGAAAATGTACTGAATACTGTGTGTCTACCTCGGTAAAGCCACTTTTGGGCCACCCCGTAGTATATTTTTTGACAAGTAGATAGTGCAAAGAGTCCTCACTTGAATGGAAGGCAATCAATACCTTGATCTTCAACGCTTCAGACGACTATATTGGCTTTTCTTAGCTGAAAATTAGGTAAAACACAGGTAATCAACTACGCCGAATCTCGTGGCAATGATTATTTTTTAGAAAACTGCGGGGACTAGTGAAAATTGACTTTTTGTGGAATTACCCAAGCAAACATCACCTATGGAAACATTCTAGATATCTCGTCGGTAATCGGGCGATACACGCCTAGTTGCCATCTAGATTACTAGTTGGAAAAGGGACTTTTAACCAGATGCATCTGCATGCGCCACTAACAAGAGTTACATGGATAGATTTTCGGGCGATAAATCAAATAATTTCAACTAGAAGAAGTCTGACAATCGCCTGATCACCAGATTTCCGCCGTAGTTACCCATAGTTGCAATCGAGTAAAATTCTAGTAATCTAGATGAATCGGGCGTTACTAGATTTTTGTTTTGACGCTTGGACCCTCGTTTTAGGCTATTATCATCTAATATGAAAAAATTCACCCCTCCGTCAAAACTGATCACGGGCTGAGAGCTTCAGAAGATATTGAATTCGAACTGCTGTACGTCCGATTTAACAAGAAAACGAGAAAAGTTGCAAGAAAAGATTTTGGGTTTCTGTCTCAGTTTCTAAAAAACCTGTAGCAGAAATGTCTTTTTTACTTCACTTCTTCTATCCTCGTCCTCAAAACAATGACTCTTCTGAAGCTCTCAGACAGCTGTGATCAATTTTGATGCAGGAATGAATTTTTTAATATTAGATGATAATTACCTTAAACGAGTGATTTCAGAAAAAGTCAATTTTCACTAGTTCCAGCATTTTGCTAAAAAATAAATATTGCCACGAGTTGCCTTTCATTCGAGTAAGGACACTTGCACTATTTACTCGTCAAAAAATATGATATATTTTCACTTTGATTTTTGGAGAAACAGATGCACCACACACATCCTTAAATAGACATCAGACATTGGTAGTTTATTACATTATCTGCACCATCGATCATTTTTCAACACATGTATCTTGGTAACGATACACGATCAAGACACAATACTTTAAAGTGTCTCGTATAAAATGACGCAACCGCAAGCTTTTTTGTCGAATACTGAATCGATTTAGTATAAATGTGCACCTAAATGTATTCTCAAATCTAGCGCATCCCCCCCCCCACTTCCAATCTCATTACCTCTAAAACAAAGTGCTTCCAGATTTATAAGGAGCACAAGAACTAAACGAAGAATGACAGCTTACTCTAATTCGTTAAACTTGCGACGTCCTTCGCGTACAGCGAAGTTACAAAAAAGATACTAAAATTCTTAGCTATCCTCTCGCCTCTAACGATGATGATAATAATTATCTAACTTTAACTCTTATTCATCTTCCTCTATTTCTCTGACCACTTCTAAGAGCAAATCAGCTCTCGCACGACATATTTTACATGCTGGTCATACAATAAATTGGGACGGCGTCAAGATATTGCTTAAAGATAATAACCGTTATAAGTTATTGATAAAAGCACCTTTAAGCCATAAACCGATTGGCACTTTTTTCGAGACTATCAAAGTAATCCGTATTCATTCGAAATTGAATGTTAAGCGAACGAATGTTTGGATCATTTGAAGGAGTCGTACTAAAGTTTTTCGTAGTGGTCGTCGTGAGACGATGAAGTCGGGGAAAACCACCACTAATCTCGTATTCACGTCGTTGACATGTACATCATGCGTTCTCACGTGGGCGAGTTCTATGTAGGTCTAAATGACTGATTATGCATACAATTAGTTGCACGAGAACTTCTTTGGATCCAGGATGAGGAAAATGCACTTGTTTGATTCCTAGCGGAGTTTCACTTCCATTTCATATTGATCAATCCTCGAACGCCATTTTTTTCTTTTTTTCAAAATTCGATTTGCTCTTCTCCCAAGCGTCATCTAAATTGAACAGTTGGTAGACACCCTTGCCTTTAGGGGACTGCTAAAATAATTTTTCTGTCTAACACAGCAAACAATCTTCATAAAATAGACCTGCATTTGTGTTCATCCGTAGACTTCGAAATCGGTACTAAAAGATTGGGTGCCTCCTTGTTGTTCATGATGTTGCATTAACAGCCCAGTTTCAAGCTACTCATCAATGTACAAATCGTAACAGTCTTATCGCTTATTAAAGAACGATCAAGATCTCAGACACTAAGTGCTGTTTTCTATACGCTCGGATAATAATGAGGACAGAAGTCTAAAAGAGCGCATAAAAAGTTAAGTATGAGATGACGAAAAATCGGCGCAATTTTGCATAGTCCTACCATTACTTTCTCTGAGAAGCAGGAGATGCCATTCGAGTTATCCGAACCTTGAATCGTTTTAATCAAAGCCATTTCAAATGGAACAAAGTTCCCCAATCTAGTGCTTTTTGTCCGGGCGAGTTGTTCTTCGTAGAAAAAATGCAGAGACTGATCTGTGTTCTCAAGGTCATACGAGTCGCAAAGACGACTGGGGAAGTCTTGTCGTAAGCTTTAAATGAATCCTTTGGAATTGGAATACTAGTCAAGAATCGAAGGAGATGATACCTGGCTGATATTTCACGCAGGTGGTTGAGTGCTGGACAGTGTCCTTAGTGTAAAAGACAAACCCTCTTCTGTTCGAAACTCTACCATTGATACATAAAAATAAATCATTAGTCAAGAGTTCACCGCCTATTAAAAAAAGAACAACTATTCGAAAATCAGCTACAATCCAAAAACCAAGGACAGTTGAGAAAACATCACCTGTAGTCGAAGAAAAACAAAGAGCCGTTAAAACTGATGTGCAAAAATCCATTAAAGCTATAACACCAAAGCCGACTGTACCATCATCATCCATCAGATTTGATTCTCCTGATTTTGACGATAAAATAAATTTATTTATATATCGCAATTCAATACCAAAACCAGTGCCAACACTAAAAGCAGTACCGAAACCAAAATCAACGTCAAAATCAGCACCAAAAACAACAGATAATAATCAAAAGATAAATAAGCAATCTTAGAAAAATATTATTCCAAAAAATTCTGATCAACTATCTTCATCAGCTATAACACATGATACTGATTCTGAAACAGAAAAACTTCAACCAAATAAATCACAAGTACAGAAAAGAAAATCGGACGTGTGGGCATATGCAACGAGATGTATCAAGTCAATAGAGTATATTGAAATAGTGTTTTGATTTCTTTAAGAAATCAAAACACTATTTGAATCTACTCTATTGATCTTTGAGCCAATAAAATATAGAAAGAAACGCCAAAGAAGAAAGAAAACACCGTTAAAATATCGGCATCAATACACTTTCTACATAATCTCACTTTCTAATAAATTTCTTAATCATTCATAACGAACGTTAAAACGGTAAGGTACAGTAAAAGCGGTAACCAATATCGTTGGATGCCTATGGTACGCAGAGTAAAGTTTGCTTTTCCTTCTATTGCATCAACTTGTTCTCTCGTTTTGTTGATTGCACCCGAGTACTGATGCACAGTAGATTACCCTGGTAAACTACTAACATGCAGATTTTGGTGAAATTCACTCATCCCTGCTATACAGGTCAAACTTTTTAATATGGACTTCAGGAAAAAATTTGATTATAATCTATCTATATTAAAAGAGGCTAAAAATAACATTTTTATTTTTACAACCGAAAACCAGAAACAACTTCTTTTTGTGTCCTGATCTATCTACGGAAATTTATAGACGAGAATCCCAACAATTTTCTAAACCTCATATGGCTCTTTCTGGTTTTTAGAAAGCTCACTGTTATTCTACTTCTCATTGCATAGACAGGAAAGATAGAGCTAGAACGAATAAGCAAAAGTGAAGTCATATCTTTCCCGATGTTAGTGTGAATTTAATTTTCTTACATATTGTCTACGATGCTCCTTTTGAACTTTTAGGCCAAAAAGGCTCATGTTCTTTCTCAGGAATTATAGATTCGACCCTTGAGTTTTCAAGTTCGCGGTTGAGGTCAGGTATCCTAAGCTCATAGAATTCTGAGCATGTATCTACCGTACTAGAAAGATTGATAAGGCAGGTTACAATCCTGAACTTGTGCGTTCTTTTTTTTCTTTCGGAAAATGTGTTAAAAGTGGAAAACCCTATGAATGGATGCATTCGAATGTGCTCTTTCCGAATGTCCTTTTAAAAAAATTTCACAACCTCTGGTTCTTTCTTGTAGAAAAGAAATTTCTAGAAAACGATGCGTTTTTTCTTGGAAAAAGTCATAAGGTCACAAAAGTATTATCTTTATATGAACATGGATATTTGCACCAAAGTCAGATTATCAACAGTTTTCTACTTTGGTGCAAGAACGAATCCTCCATCCTATGAACTATATAAAATCTGCCTTTTACCCTCTATTTTAAGGCCCTTCCTCCCCGTCTGAAACGTATTTCGGTAACTAAAAGTCCGATCTGGACTATACTTTCAGGAAATGTTTACCCTATGATTGTACGTACTCTTTCCGTATAATTAATTTTAGCGAAGTCACAATTCGAAAAACTCTCATTAAGTTATACAAAGATGTTTTCCTAACCACAAATCTAGACTAAATATCAAAAAGCCACATGTGTTATCTCATTTTAAGACCAATCTGAGCTCTATACATCACTCCGTCATGGAGAAATCGTGTAGCTACGAACGCGAACTTCGCTTTTGACGTACCACACCCATATCAATGATGCAGCTGTTTTAGTTTATAAACCAAAAGCTTTACTGCTCAGTTTTAGGAAGCCTGAAGAACGCTGTATTTTGAATTCATGCTTCAGATTATTATTATAAACTGACAATATGGATGACGTATTTGTTAGTGTTATTAACGATCGACATTTACTCATTGCTACAACGATTAGTTTTTGTTGATCATCACGTGTCGGCGGATCAAAGCCAGTTGTGACATCTGAAGATCAATTGTAAACAACTTCATCGTTTTATCTACGATGAAACATTGGATTGAGATGAGAAATATTAATTTCACAGCATTACACAAAATAGTCGTTGAGTTAACACGAATCAAACATGAAACTTATGATTTGTTTGGGGCACGTCAACTAGCTAGTGCTCATACAATCAAGAAACAATAACAATTTGCATTATGCATGCTACCCAAACAAATAGTACCGACCTCGGGGATCTATTCTATTGGTCAAAATGCGTATCTCAACTTTGTTGGAAGAAAACAATATGTAACAGGTATTCGACTATGGGAAATCAGAAAATGAATGTGAGCGACCTCTAGGGTCGGTAAGGATGCACCGGTATCGGTATACCGAATACTGAAAATACCAATACCGAACTTCGGTATATTTTTGGTTGACCCTAAGTGGTTGTTCTTGGCGTACGTGTACGAAAAAGAATATTATATCCTTTTTTTCTTACACTTATTGTACGGCTTACAACGATGGACACTGACATCTCCTTTCATTGTTTTCCCAATTAACTCTTGTTACCTGGTATAAAAATAACCTAAACCGATTATAAATTTCTGTTGTGTATCTAAGAAAATCTAACGGGTGCGTCATAAAGAATGATACCATTAGTAAGTTAGTTAACTTATTTAATTAATGTTCTTAAGGTTAGTGTTTTTTTTTTAAAAGATGCGCCACGAAATTCTCTACAGAATCATACCTAAACTTTAATTTGATACGCTACTTTAATTGTATACGTATTCATTGCGTATTCTACGCAAACATATAAATTTCTATAAAATGTGCTGGGCTTGCTGGCCTTGTCTTTTGAGAATACACTGCGTACTAATATTCTGACATCCCTCTTACCGTTGCAATGCGCCTAAGCAGGAAAACAACGCTGGACACTGACATCCTCTTTCATTGTTTTCCCAATTAACTCTTGTTACCTGGTATAAAAATAACCTAAACCGATTATAAATTTCTGTTGTGCATCTAAGAAAATCTAACGGGTGCGTCATAAAGAATGATACCATTAGTAAGTTAGTTAACTTATTTAATTAATGTTCTTAAGGTTAATGTTTTTTTTAAAAGATGCGCCACGAAATTCTCTACAGAATCATACCTAAACTTTAATTTGAAAACTTCAATCAAGAAAACTACGCAAATTGCATTGAGAAGTGACACACTATACAGAGACAATATCGTCTTTAGGATGATGAGTAAGAAAGATTTGAAAGTAAGAAAAGCTGAATTAGCCATTTTGTAGCCTTGACTTTGCTCTATCTTCTTGCTAAACTGCAAATATTTTCACATCGAAACCCACAAAAAATAATAACTTTTGTGTCGGTGGTCACGCATTTTTCATTAATTTTTTAAATTCTGCGTACGGTGGGGCTTTCAGTAAAAGTTCCATAACGCCATCAAAACAAAACATGTTTGATCGGAAATGATTGCTCTTCTCTTACTAACGGAAAAATCAAAAGTCTGATCATGTTTTCAATTTCCTGCTTAGGCGCATTGTTGTCAACTTCTGACATATTTTTAAAACTTCGTTCTCGAACACACCATCTGTTTTAAACATTTTTTATAGACCACGAGAAAGAACACATTTGAAAGTACAAAACAAGCTGAGTTCTCACTTTTGCTACACTTTTTTACGGAAATAATAGCAGAAGAACAAAATTGAAGTCGAAAATAATACTTAATGTACAAGGTTTTTATTTTTTTCGCCTTTTGTCTAATTTGCGTAGTTTTCTTGATTGAAGTTTTGAAATTCAACTGTAGGTATGGTTCTGTAGAGTATTTTGCGACACAGATTTTAATCGCAAAATTTTTCGAATACATTCAACAACAAAATGAAACGTTTGCATAGAAATAGTGAAAATTTTCTTAGAAGAAACACTGCATAAATTTTGATTAGCAACAACGATAGGAAGAGATTATAAAAACACCAAGTAAAGATAAAAATCGGCAATTATTCGTATTTGCCTCTCAACACCATATAGTAATAATTGTAATTACATTACGTTTTTCATGCCAATTTGTGCATTACACGTTGGGTAATAATGACAGGCATCTTTCAGTGAATCAACATAAAAGGGAATAATGCAACAACCTAATACTCCACCAAACGTTGATATTATGGCGCATGTTAACCATGCAGCAGAAGCGTTCACATAATTCAAGCGTGTAACGACCTGAGCTCGACACATAGGACACCTTATAGCAACGGGTTGACTACCAATAGTAGTACAATCAATAGTAGTAATTCACATCGTACACAAAAATGACTAAAGTCATCTACTGAAATAGATCCACGATTGATCTTTCTGACCTTTCGTAGCTCTGAGATCTACTAACTCATTGAAAATGGCACTTAGACCTTTTCCAAAAATAACTTGATTCCTGTATAGCTATTGTGTCAATACTGTATAACTTGCTCGATCTCAGAAGGAGACATTTTTATTTTGTGACTGGGTCTGATTGTGCCGTTTCTTAAAAACAATGTGGGAGCTAAGTATTTGTTATTGATGTTATAAAACAAGTTAGTGTTCATGTGCGATTCACTCAAATCCGTTCACTGCAGGCATGGGTTCCACATTTACCGAGCAAATGCTTCGGCATGAAATTGGTCGGCATGGGTGGTAACTGAAAAAAAGCGAATAGGATCTGTTAAATGCATCTTTAGAGAAGTTGAAGATTGTAAATGCTCGAACATCGTACTCTGCACTTAGGACATGAATTCTTGAAGTTCAGCCTTTTCTTCTGCCATATTCCCATCTATCGGTGCTGACACTTTACATCAATTGTGGTGCCCTCTACTTCTGTTCATGATCATCATAGGCGATAACTATTTAAATATCCTTCTTGCTTTATTACCGACCAGAAAATGGTTTGATCAAAGAATTACGCGTAGAGGTGGCTAAGAGACGGTCGACTTCTGGGGACCAAGGAATATTTTTGTTCCCAAAATAGTAATCAAATATTCTATTCGATGCAGTTTTCACGGTGGTCGTGAATCTTGTCATCACTTATTTTTCCTTTCGACTTCTGCTAGTCGTTAAGCCTGGATTCTTTAGTCAAGTGAGATAAGAAAACTCTCTCAGTAACCTAAATTAAATAAAGTTCCAATTCAATATATGTAGTATATTTAAAAATAAGGATTAAAAATACATATGCAGGAATAACATGAAGTAAGGAGACTACTAACTGGTCCGTCAATCTACTAATTCTGTAATCTGTATGCACTAAAAGTAACTATATCTGAATGTATGCTTTCTTATATATATATATCCAAAAGAACAAAGACATGTGGTATAAAAGAAAAGAGAAAAAATAGAGAGAGATAGCTAAAGATGATGCAATCTTTAATATAGAATAATAGTGATCACAATTAGACGAAAAAAACAATAGATGAACGAAATAGACGAAACAGAAAAAAGGGAATGAAAATAGAGAGACGAAAAATGGACGCGCACACACATGTGAACAGAGGTAACGTCCATTCTTCCCATAAAAAAATAGCCTGAACATTAACTAATGTGAAGGAAATTTATCGGGAATTTTTTTTCAAAGTTGGAGAAAATCAGCATTTTCACCAAAGTAGGCTACAGAGAAAGTTCCTTAAATCCGTTTTTACTACTTTTCAGAAGCACATCGTGGCTATCGTCTATTTCAGGGAACTCCACATTGTGATCGGAGAGCACATAAAGATAAGAGTAACAAACATTTTTCCAAATGTTTTTTGAAATTGAGTAGCCTACGGCGATATCTTCTCTGTCATGAGACATTGAAATGCCTTTGTGTTCGGTGGATTATGACACAAGGCGAATAACGCGATACAATTTATGATTATACATTGGACAGCCAATGCTTCATCAACATTATCCATGAGTTGTACCATGGGTAAATCTTGAGCAGTTTCATATACATCTCCGAATTCATATTTTCACCTGAAATTTAATAGGTCGTCATGACAGGCATCAAAGTTTATTTTCTCAAACCAGAAATGAAGTATGTCCGTCATCTTTTACTCTACTCTTCGCTAGCCGTTATACGATACAACTAGCCATTTCAAAAGAGAAGGCCAGGCACTGTATGTCTAATAACTTTGCACTGGAAGATGCTGGAGACCTGCGGTTTTCGTTATCTGAAACTAAAATCTTGGGGTAACAAGAAAATAAGAGAAAAAGTTTTTTCGAGTACTTTCAGATGGTGTACCTTGCGTGGACATTTTGTAAGAGTTTTCCGGCCACTAAAAACTTTTCGGATTTTGAATTCCTAGACGTCGAAAAGATCGTCCAACTCAAGTTCTGAAACTATAAACAAAAAAGAAACTATATGTTCTAATTTGACTTTTAGCGTTGAGTTCGAATCAGGTTTTTTTGGGGGGGTATAAAGTCTAGTTTCTCAGAAACAAATGAAAAATTGATTCTGAGTATGAACTAATTAATGTTTATTAATTTCTTGCGTCATTTTTCCTTCGTTCTGTTCGTCCAATAATAACAGCATAGTTTAATTTAATCGTTGTTCTTGTACAGTTATGTTGAAAATAGAACAAGTTCAAATATCAGTTTAATAGTCTAGGAGAAAACAAGAAACACTCATAAATTATCTGTCAAAAATATTTTGTTTAAATAATGACCTGAAGGTGGGTGTGGCACTTTACCTTTACTTTACTTAAAAGTAACTAGTAACGAACTTAGTTACTCGTTACTAGTAAAGAAGCAACTAATCCAGTTATTCAGTTACCAGTCACGAGTGACTAATTTCGTTACTTCGTTACTTTCGTTACTCCTCCAGAAAGTAACGAAAAACCGTTATTAAAGAAACTGGTTACTCGCTACGTTAACTAGTAGCGAATTACTAGTAACTAAGTAACTAACTTCGCTACTTCTGGTAAAGTAACGCTGAGTAATTAGTAAAGTTCCGCCCCTACTTGAAGGTAGGTGTTGTATGATACCATTGAAGATGTTCTTCAGAAACTGACATGCTTGGATGAAGAATATACAGTAGGAATTTTCCTAACACCATGCGGATATCAAAACTTTTTCTTTGTAACTTGGTTTTTCAAGAAAAGTTATAATTCTTTAGGTGTCTTCGACGGTTTTAAACCAAAAAGTAAGGTGCCGGCAATGAACGATTCGAGCAGAATTTTTGTTTTGTTTTCTTTGCTATGATTGGATAGATCTCATCGAGTTGCATAGAAAAAGGTCAAGTTTACATTTTTAAAAGTCACTTTTGAGAGAAAAAAAATTAAAAATACTGCTCTTTTGAAGATAGGCAAAAATGAGCGAATTTTTGAAAAATAAGGAAAATTTTCAGGCTTAATGTCTTTCTTAAATTCCAAAACTCTTTTTTTTCAGATTCAGTATACAAAACTCTGCATAAAACACCAACTTTAACATGCTTGGAAGCTAAAATGCCGGCGGAATTCGTAAAACTCGAAGAGAACGGCTGGAATCACCGTGTACATTTTACAAGCCCATCAAGTCTCTATAAATATAAATAAGAACAATTTTTTTCTTGTTCCTATTCGGAGGAAAGACAGTCACCATATCCAGCTTTATGATCATTCTACAAAAACCAGAAAATATCTACTTCGACTTCTTTCAAATGCTCTCTGCTTGTTCACAGTGAAGCACCGCGGTTAAAGCAGAGCAAGTGGAAAAGTCGGGGTTCTACCCGTACTTTTCAATTTTCTGCTTCCTCATTCTTCTCAATATCTTTCTCCAAACGCTTGCTCTGGATCATTATAAGTGTGTGCTGTAGTTTTAAAGTGCTGAAAATTCAAAGTTCAAGTAAGATTGGCTTCCCAATTATTTATGCATGGTTACATAAAGCGCATCAAGTTGAGTAAGTAAAAGTGGTTTTTAATTTTTAAAATATCTTTTAATGAAGACAAATTTAAAACATTTGAAGCGTCTAAAACTGCGAAAAACCTGTTCAATTTCGAAACAATTCGAATTTTTTTTTCGTTCTTCTAACTCTTCGAAACTATTTTTTTCAGATTCAGCATTAAAAATAGAGAATCAGAATGATACTTGAACTAGGTCGAAGTCAGAGGCCTATTTAACATGGATGTATTGAACTCCTCGTGTTCAAAGGTCATGAACAATTATGCAAGTTTATGTAGTTCTTTTGTGAAGAGATGAAGCCGATGTTTTCGCTTCATTAGAACCAGCAATAAACGCGCTCTGACAGTACATGTCGCTTTTTTCCATTTTGCTTTGTCACTGAGAACGTTCATTTTTTCTAAATTAGCGCTGAAAAAGTCGGAATTCTACCGGTACTTTTCAACTTGGATGTGTCTTTTAATTTGTTCCAATTGTGCTATTCGAACACAAAAATTACGTTTGTTGTAAGTAGACTTTGGGATCTGAAAGCTATTGCACACTAAATGAATAATTTTTTTCATGCTTAGACAAAGTGCCGCAAATTCAAACCGTAAGCACTATTTTTTGTTAAGTTTAATTTCGTATTTTCGAATTTTTCAATGTTTTCAAAATATCTACAACCAGAGTTTTGGGTCAGAAATCGAAGGCGGATAATCAGAGATTTCGGGTCAGTATAATCAGAGATATTGTGTGCGTACATTTGATCTTTTCAAAAAATGTCATGTAAATGATATTCAAAACGCTATAAATAGTTATTTATCGGAAATATCATTAATAATTCCTTCTCAACTATTTTTCATTATATATTGATGTTTCGTATAACAGTAAAATGTAAGTTTTACTTTTAAACATGTCTAAGAATATTTATAGAATAATTATTTATATTTCGGATCTGCCAGATTCGAGGAATAAGTTAAAAGAACAACTGAATGAAATGCAAAACAGAGCAAAAAAACAGTAGACGGCTGTATTTTGAGAAAGGCATATGGAAGTGCAATACGTTTGGTGTTAATGAACACCTACGTATCAATGAACATCAAAGAGAAGCTCTTTACATTCTACGTTTGCTACGATCATAATTTTGACGGCTTCCCTAAGCAGGAGTTGATAGAGTTCGATTTTTAAACTATTCTCCCATTTTTTATAGAAATGAGGATTTCTAATGAACCTTCCAAGGATTTTTCGGACTTTAACGCTATTAAGCAACAGAAATCAGTAAATGAGAAATTTAAAAATCGGGCTCTGTCAACTCCTAGCCATACGTGTTTACTGCAAAACAAAAACAGCCCGAGCTCTCTGTCATTTATCTGGAATCCAAATTTTTGCATGTGGTAGACGCCTATTTTTGGCCCTTGTTGTGGCGTCCTCCCACAAACAGTTACAAGTGGCGCCAAAAAAACATTTCTTTACCACGCTCTGAAATGGTCAACATTCCCTGAAAGTTTGGTTCAGGTCAGACCTACCTGGGCTGAAATAGCTTTCTGACCGGGCGGGGGCTTAAGGTAGTTAAGACACTGATTGTCGAAAAGGTAAATGTCTTGTAAACGTCTTTGTATAGATTAAAAAGTGGAACGCATGTAAACAACAAAGCTGCAACATACCATGCAGAAAAAAATTGTATTTACATTACTAATATAACAGATGAGAATGTAAAACATTCACTGGTCTAACACATGATAACATTGCATATTTATCATCTATTGCTAATGTTTATAATAATAACATTTTCATTTATTATTCTTTCAACCGGTTAAAAGCATAGTTTGTCAATTACAACATCTAGGGTCGATTGTGTGGGATAGAAATAGGATTATTCAACAATAGAACAGACCATTAATCTGAAAAGTAAAATATCAAAAAAATCCGGCTCTGTCGGCCTTTAGCCACATGCGTTTTCATCAAGTTAAGACAAGCCTGAGCTCTCCACAACGTTTCGTTACTGAGAAATCTAGGAGCTACGAATAGCCCCATTTTGGTCACTGTTGTGGCGACATCTCACAAGGCATGCATCCAAACAAAACTTTCGTCACCATACTTT